>VSDK01006506.1:51006-85264 GCA_009767595.1 Symbiodinium kawagutii | reverse complement strand
ATGATGATGATGATGATGATGATGATGATGATGATGATGATGATGATGATGATGATGATGATGATTCTGAAACTACGTATGCAGCCAAAATGACTATGTTGTGATTTGGTTGTGGGTACGGAGTTGGTGTTTGGATATTTTGGGGATGTATAACCAAGTTGGTACAGCACAGACGTGTGTGAAAATGTGTGGTGAAAACAGTCGCAAGCCAGTCACAAGTCAAAACAGGTTCACGTAGGCACGTCCCCCGATTGGGGAAATCGAACTGGACAATTGAGTTGTAACTCGGCGGTCTTCCCCTAGACCTCTTGAAGATGTAATGTACTTTTACCGAGAGACAGGGATGTTTTGAACCAACTATTGCAGGCAATTTCTTCGTTCGCGATTCGATCAGCGAATTCCACATGGGATGACGTCCAGCGGGATCCGGCACTTCCACATAGTCCCGGCCACATTCAGAGCTTGGATGCACCCAGTTTCCGCCGTCGGCAGAGAAACCGAAGACAGGGATTTCATCAAACCAAACAGTCGCAGCACCTTAGGAAACGATGGAAACCAAACAGTTCCCGGCAGCCAGCAACCAGTTAAGAAACTCTTGAGTCTGCCTCAACCAAGGCTTCGGCTATGGCAACAAGCCATGCTAGTTAACATGCCGAAAATGCAGATTTGTTAAGGAACATTGAGGACTGATGCCAGATATGATATGACAGGATATAATTTTTCTATTGGAATGTGTTTTCGCTTGATACAATGTCCATACATAGCCACTTGACCTGTGACAACCTCAAAGTCCTGTGGTCCCAGGCACCCCCTGATGTCTTCTTCAACTGCTCCATGACCTGTTGGTAGGCCTGACCTCCTGGGACAGAAGAACCAGTGGCCATAAAGGCCTCCCTCATGGCCAAAAAACAGCTGTAACTCTTGTAGTAGGTCCAAATCAATCCGCTTCCAGCTGCTTTCTCGACTTCCTTTGTCACATTCAGATCTTTCCGGAGGCTTTCGGAACAGAAGTGAACGAGCCAAGATGCCCGAGTCGCACGCACGGCTTCTAGCAAGAAGGCTTTATCCTCGAGCACATCGGGAGCTGCAAATTGCAAGGCTGAGCCGGACTCCATCAAGGCGGCCATCACGATCTGCCGGTCGCTCTTCAGACTTTCCGCCGCGAATTTCAAAGCAAAGCCCTTCTGCTTCACTGCGGACATCACGATGTCCCGGTCGCTTCTCAGCCTTTCGGAGGCCAACTGCAGACAAAGGCCATCCGCTTCGACTGCAGCCAGGAGCTCGTCGAAGTCGTCGACCTTGGCCCCTTCGACGAAGCTCGGTGGAGCGCCGCCGCAGAACTTCAACGCAAATTTCCACTTCATTTTCAGTCCGCCGTCCTGGCGTGAACCCATGGATGCCATGTTACGACCATTGTGGCAACAGCAATTTGCAATGAATATGCTATGCATATATGCTACATAGCTGTATGTGCATCACCGCGTACCTGAAACAATGATCATTTCGATAGGGCCCGTACGGGGAGCCAGTTTGTTCAAGCCAAATCCTTCATACAAGAATCATCTTGGGTAAGCAACATTGGCAACTGGCATTTAAATGTCAGATTGCAAGCAGATGCTATCAAAAAGCTTTTGGTTGGTCCCAAGGCTTCATGTTGGCACCCCCACTCGAGAATGATGCAACTGTTTCTAACCGGTCCGTTGTCATGCAGTATAGCACGAAGCTGCGCCTCCAGTTTCCCAACAATTTTACAAATAGATGTAAACACATGAAATAGTGTCTAGAAGGGGTCTTCTGCAAAAAATTACCAGTGCGCGGTATATTTCATGTGAACAAACAGCATATGTGTAGAGTTGTTATACTACCCAGTTCACATTCTGCAAGAAAAGGGTCTTCTGAAAGTAGCGTATGGAGAGAGGAGAGGGTCATCATACATACCGAAACAATCCCGTGATATATAACAGCTTTTGGACAACCAGCCCCATGCACACCCGAATCTCCACTACCATGCCTTCGCAGCATTTCGCGCACGAAGCATGAACTGCTCATCCTGCCGAATTTCATCCGAAGCCCACTCCAAGATGTGAAGACAATACATCCCTTCCCGGAAAGCACACCACACCACCTCGCGATCATTTCTCAAGTCCTCCGAAGCAAACTGCAAGGCGTCTCCAGTGGAGCTCGCAGCCTTCAAGACAACATCCTTGTCTGCCTGGAGTCGTGAGGAGGCATACTGCAGGGCTTTTCCCGAGGGAGGATTCAGTTCTTCTCCAAGCCGAAATTCTACGGCAGCCATCACGACATCTTTGTCATCTCGCAACTCCTCCGAGGCGAACTGCAAGTCACAGCCTCGCACAGTGGCGATCACCACATCTTTGTTGCCTCTGAGTTCGGAGGAGGCAAACTGCAAACGCTTGGAGGCAATCACAACATCTTTGTCTCCTCTGAGCCTTTCTGAAACTTCTTCCAAGTTCCAATGTTTCCCGCGCAGCATCTTTAGTACGAAATCTTTGTCGTCTCTAAATTTCTCCGCAGCGAACACCAGGTTTCTGCCGTCAGATCCCACCGCCTTTAACACGACGTCTTCGTCTTCCCTGAGTCTCGAGGAGGCAAACTTCAGGGTGTTCCATCGACATCGACGTCCTAACGCAGCCATCACAACATCTTTGTCATCTTTGAGGTTGTCTGGGGCATGGCAAAGTTCTGAACCGTCGAGTTGCACTCTTCTGACCCAATCCTCAGTAAGTCGGCGCAGAGTCTATTTGCAACCAGGTTTTGTCTGTGCTCGTGTTGGACTTCAACCCGCAAGGCCATGTGTTTCACTCTTGGCGTGTCCTTTTTCAGTTTTTCCAAGTTTATGCCTTTGTTTGTCGCTTCATGTTGAAGGCTTGTTTTGTGCATGCAGGTTTCCTCTCAAGAATGAGACCTTGTTCAACCACTATACAAAAACATTTTCAGATTGTGATTGTTGATCTCAAGCCGGTTCCAGCTATGCCGAAGAAATTCAGAAGTACCAGATGTGCGGTGGACACAAGCCCAGTCACAAGCTTCCCCTGGATGCACCAAAGGTGAAGCCCGAGCACGCAAACCCAGGGCCACGTGCACGCTTAGATCATCGGCAACATTTGGAGAAACCAGGTTTGCATTGTATCACACACGTGTCAAAAAGAACAGCAGGTTCTGCTTGCCCTTGTATCTAAGTAGGGATACTAGTCCTTTGTTGCAAAGCGCACTCATTTTTGATGACATTGTCCCGAAGGTCCAGCAAAAACTTCTGGGGAATGCCAGATCAACTTTGATTCAATGTGCATTCTGACTGGTAGGAAGTGTAAAACTCTGCCCATCGAAGCCCAGAACCCTGCCCCTGACATCCCCTGACATCCCCTGATCCCCATCTCCAAATCCATCTCTGAGCGGCCGCCTTCGATGCCGATCGAGTCTTGGCTGCGCCCGCGAAGAGAGCTTCGATACGACCTTGGAGCTCCAGGACATCAGCGTCGTCTTTGAAGCGCCGGTGCCCGGACTTCTCGTGGTATTTCCTCGGCTTTGAAGGATGACAGTCCCCGAGTTTCAGTCACGAAACGTGTCTCTCTTGAGGCTTCGTGGAGATACTCTGATGAGACTATGGCAGCCCATGGCACTAGACATAGTGGTGATACAAATTCATACCACACCGGCCTCACCCCATGCAGTGACAAGTTTCCTTTCACTCAGATCTATGCCAAACCACTGCACATCTTCCGATTCCAACTCACCGTTGACATATTCAGTCACTTTGCCACTCGTCAATCTCAACAAAATGACCTGAGATCGCGGGACTTCATCAAACAACGTGAATAGGTGCAGTCCTCCAAATGCCGATAGTAAAGGGATCTTTGAGGTTGTCTCCAGCATGTGTCAGGACTTGTCTCTCTCTCTCTCTCTCACTCTCTCTCTCTCTCTCTCTCTCTCTCTCTCAGCAGACTTTCTTCGGACTTTGCCCCTTGGGCTGTCAAGCAGCATCTCCATCTGCATCCGTGAATTGAACTTCAGTGCCTTCAGACTTGGCCGTGGGTGCCAACGAGGAGATGACTCGGAGATGACTGACTTCCACTGATTTTACACAACTGACTTGATCTGACTGACCTGACAGCGTCCTTGAACCTGTGAATCTCGATGTCAAACATCAAAAACCACCAAAAATGCACAGGGGATAGCTTTCGAAGCAAGTTGATCTGTCCATTTGCTTCTCAACAGAAAGCCAAGAGATCTGGTATGTACCATGTGCATCCATATGCTGACACTCTTCGAATCCTAAACACTATGTTCATCCCAAAGCGAGCCTTCGTTGTGAATTTCTACGTTTTTGATCTTTTCCAGCTCCGATTTGTCTGCCCTTGGCACTATACGCAGTATTGAAATCTGAGACAAATGCCGAAATTGAACACTCACACGGATTGAAAGTACAACACCGCCCGAAGAAGAGAATAGATCATCGTATGTGTCCTATCCACATACATTTCAGAAACTGCCCGTGAATAATGACGACTACTGTGCCAGGTTGAACAGTAAAAAGGCCGCAGTAGCAGTCGTGAGTTTGTCTTGTCGGCTCAGAATTCACCAGACATCTTTACAGTCTTTGCGCAGCATATATCAAGAAGAGAGCTGAAGAAAAGTCAAACTTCAGGATAGTCCAGTCATGACCAGTCACTTGTTCATTTCCATCTCTGTCTCCTTGAACCGGTCTCGTTCTCAGAGCCAATTCTCGACCTGACATGGTCACTGTTGGCACTCTGATGAGATACGACAAGTGTCCGAAATTGTGAGGTCTTAAACCCCCTTCATAGTTCCACACATTCTATTCAAATGTTCATCTCTCCTCGGGTCCTTTGTGCTGTGCTTTGAAACATCTTACATTGGGTGAATCTCTTCTCCTGAAACCACTCTAAAAGCCGGGAACAACGGAATTGAGTTGGAACTGATCAGAGAACATCTCAACTCAAACGTGGTGACATGCGGTAACCAAATGGAAACTGCCTCCGTATACTCTTGCCCATTTCGCCAGATGTTCCCAGAAGTTCACTGAAAAAGAATGGAAAGTACCGAAATCTTAGTCAGTCCGCTACACTTTTGGAAGCCATCCGCTTCAGTCGAGGAACTTGCCGACAGTTGCGCCATGTCCTCAATCTTCCATCCGGCCTTGCATGATCTTGCATGGAGGCAGCGGCCGCAGCGGATCCACACACTGTCAATGGCCATCAATAATTGAAGGTCAGGTCAGTTCCTGAGATAGTGAAAATCTCTGAAAGATTGTGAAAATATACATCATGGTAAGGGCAAACACCCCATGGCCTGCCTCAATGGGTGGAATAGGCCCAGGGCACGCCAGCACGTTGCCAGCACGCCAGCATGTTGCCAGCACGCCCAGTCTTGAGCTCAAAAGCTGAGCCGAAAAGACGCACGGACGAGATCGGCTCGTCAACGGCTGGCAAGGCAACATGGTCCAACCAAAGATGCGAGGAGCAGAACCAGAAGCCGGCATCCAAAGCACCAGCTTTAGAGAGTTGAAAGTTGGAAGTGGGAGGATGTTCGAAACCCGAAAACCCTGTCTGAGACACTCCAAGGATCTAGAACCAGGAAGCGTACTTCAGCTTCACGCCAGCAGCAGCACCACTGCGACCAGCAGCATTGAAGCATTACAAGCAAGGGTGGTCCCATTCAACAAGAGAATGTTGAGGGAAGCTGCTTACAAACAACCTTTGTTTTTGCACCAACCTGCATGTCCCAGCCACATATTTTTCGTGGATTGGTGACACACAGCTGATTCCAGAAGTTCCAAAAATCTATGTGAACCAAAATGGTTGCTGCGCATATGCCTGGTTGAGACAGAAGACCCTGACACAGGAACGGAAAAAAAAGAGTGAGCACGGCACCACTCCAGTTGTTCTCCTTGTCATTACCCGTTTCTTGCGTTTTGGTCTTCTATGTGTGCGGTGTGTTAATGGCACGTCCTGAACCCAAAGGGGTAGCACCGAAGGCCGCTTGGAATGCGCTCGTGTGCACATTGAAAGGGACAAATCATTGCAACTTATTATGCACTTGGTTTGCTATGTGTACGCATGTGCGTCAGTGTGTTTGTCTGGTACTTGTTGTTTCTTCTGATTACCGTTTGGTAGTGGCAATTCATACCCGGCTCTCGGTACCCGGCTCTCGAGGACTTGTGAAAGCAAAAACGCAAAAAAAAAAAAAAACAACTGCCCCTTGATGGAGGGGTCCAAAAACACCAGTACTAACCTCACCTGCCCAAAGTCACTTAGTTCCTAGCCTAGCGATTGCTTGCAGTGTGTTTCCGTGTGTCACAGCAAGTTGAAAGGTTTTTGTCTGCGAAGTGTTTCTAAGCATTGAATTTGGCATGTCACATGTCTGTTCAAAACAGGGGGACCGAACACCTTAGTCACTTTGTTTTTCTGGCACCAAGCTTAACCAAGGCCTGTCTTTTGCCCAGCTGACTTGCCACCACAAACCAGCAAAGCATGGCCCTTCCCAATTCCCCTGAGCACTGTGCCGCGTTCTCCCTTGGCCACCCTCCCACCCCGAACACATCTTGGCGCCAACTTCATTCCCAACAGGAAGTGGAGGTCTGGCTTTCGGCTGGCTGTCGCCATCAATTCTCGCATAAAGCGCATTGCAGAAAGCAGCTTCATGCTTGTGGGCAAAAACTATTTCAGCTATCAGCAAATCAGTGAGAAAGCAGTACTAAATCATGTCTCCGGGGAATGGCCCTCCAGGACCTATGGACCTGTGAGACTCATGTCACAGATCGTAGACCGTTCATGACAGATTCCAACCTGACATCCTGCCATGGGAGGTCTCCCTGCCTGTTCCGCATTGGGCTGGTCGGTCTGCCAGTCGATAGCAGCCTGGTCTCGGATTGCTACAAGTGCTGGGCTCACCCAATTTGAAGATTTTGCTCTCTGCAACTGTCCGACATGAAGCCTCACAACACAGATCACAATGCAAATTCTGCAACTTCGATTTCAGCTTTTTGACCTTTGTTTTCGTGAGCATTTGATGGCTTGTCTGTCACGCGTACTAAGTTGGCGTCTTCGGATCCTCAAAAAATGGTCTGAAGAACATTCTTTCGCTATCTATGCTACACTTTTCAACTCACACGGAGAGATCTCAGCACTGTCAGCTGAAAGCTGGCAGTGGAACTTGACCTTGGCAGCCTTGGCCTCTTGGATTCTGCATGTCCCAAAACATGTTTTGAATGGCTGAGTAGGTATCCACAAAGCCCTGTCCTGCAATTGAAGCTGGGTTGCCTTCGACTTTGTCAAACGCATCCAAGGTATCGAGTGGTGTGTCGGCATGGAAATGGGGATCGAGGACTGGGTCATAGTCGTCAATCTCATCAAAGTCATCTAGGCCTAGAAGGCCAACCACTGATTCTGAAACCTTTCGACCTGCATTGTTCCACACCTCAGCTTCAAATTCTTGTTCTGCCTCTCGTTCCTTGGAAGCACATAGCTCCTCCATCTCCAGCTTCTTCTCCTCTTCTTCGCTCAAGCGCCATTCTTGAAGCACTGGATTCCTGGGGCCCCCAAGGCTCTCGAACATGAAACGGAAGCGATTCAAAAGGCCTTGAAGTTCCGGAGTCCAAGAGTCGGTGACCGCACAATGGACCAACTTCCTTTCTAACTTGCGCCAGCAGGGCTTTCTCATCAAGTCTTGCATCAACCTCTGCCGGATCTTCACCACGGAATTCATCAGCTGACTCTCGATCTCCCTGCCATAGGATTGGAAGAACTCTGACTCAGCTTGATTGTAGATCCAGGCTGTGAGCCCGAACCAGCGCCACAGCAACACATCCCGGGTACAGATCTTGGCACGTTTCACTGCCTCTAAAGTCCCAGGGATGCCCTTCAACTTCTCAGTCCTCTGGCAGAGATCTTCATGGGCTTTGGCTGCTTTGTTGACTGCCTCATAGGCCTTGTGAAAACTCTCTCGCAAAATTCGACGAATTTCATCTCCTTGCAATGCCTGCGACTTTTCTAAGTCACAGAGTGCCATGGCAACTCCGATTTCTGAAGGATGGCGCAATGGCCTTGGAACATCTGGAATGAGGCTTTGACATGTGAACTTGGCTCTTCCAGGGCCTCTTTGGCCGGTGTCCTTTCTATCACTCACACGGAGCGTTTGAGCCTTTCCCAGGTTGGTGGGGCACATACTTCCTACACTTCGGGATTTGCAGGGTCCAATGGAATTTCCTGCATCGATCTTGTCCACCCACCATTGTATTTGAGGTTCATCTGCTACATCTGGACCATGACCACCATGACCACCTTGATGACCACCATGACCATGAGCGCCATGAGCGCCATGAGCACTGGGATGGCCACTGTGATGGCCACCGTGATGACCACCGTGACGCACCTGAGGTGCTGGTGGCATGGCTGAGCTACTGGACCCAGCACCTGAGTAAGGGAAGGCTTCACAAACACCAGCGCCATCAACGTTCTCAGCCCACGAGGGAGGACCCCCGTAGGGCGCATCTGGGGTCCACCCCCAGGAATTCCACATCCGGGCACACCGGGGGAATGCCTACACCGAACCGACCATTTTTGGCCAACTTGAGGCTAGACACCATCCGGTCACAAGAGCTCATAGCAGCCGACAAGGCAATGAAACCCTCCGGCAAAGAAAAAAAAAGTTCATGCTGACATCGTTCAATGTTGAGTAGTCAACAAGTTGAGCAGTCAACAAGTTGAGCAGTCAACAAGTTGAGTAGTCATTCAGTTGAGCTCAGTCAGTTGTTCAGTCCTCCTGTCATGTCCACTGCACGTGAGACTGCAAGTTCTTTGGTGAAAATGCACCGCCTCGGAGACCGCGAGGCGCAGAGCCTGCAGTGGGAACAGCAACCGGCTGTTGGCTCTTAAGGGTTTGGTCCTCTTCCTCACAATCTGCGCAGAAAATTGGAGAAACAGTGGCACCACAGCACCTAACAATCATCCATGCATGACCACCCTTTGTACAAGCTGAGTCATGACCAATATCTGCAACGCTGTTTCAATCATTAATTCCTTAGAATGGTTTATAGTAGTAGGACCAGTGGGCCCATCTGCCAGTTGTGCCAGGCCATGCTGATTTCAAGCCCACGAGTGCTTGACCACGATGCTGACCATGGCTCACCATGAATCTCAACCCTGGCCCCGCCTGCGCACCCGCGCCCGGCACTGCATGACATCAACACAGCTGAGTTTCTACTGCCTAAGTGACCACCATATGGTCATCAAGGATTGCCATGTTCGGAGTTTCTGAGGTCCTGATGGATAAGAGTTTTGAGCTTCCAAAATGATTGCAATGAGGGGTTCCAGTCATTCGAAACCAAGAACAATGCCTGTTGAGGCAGCGTTGACAACTGCTCAGCAGTTTTGAAAACTGCTCAGCTTGCAGAAGATCGGTTTTCTATAGGGATTCTGTGGACCATAGGCCATGTTGATGCCAGAAAGTTGCTGCAACTGAGAAACAACCAACAAAGATTGCAAAAAGACGCAAGCGTCGCCAATTGAAGGGACTATCCAGCATGTGAAACCATGAGTAATGCCTTGCAGGTCACTAGCCGTGGTCACAAATGTGAAGCCATCTAATTACCTTAGCCTCGCCACTTACCAATGCTTAATCATGGTATTGAATAGTCATTGGTCATGCTTGGTGGCCGTGTTGGTCATGAACCATCTGTTTGACCATTCACTTGCCATTCATGAATCATTTCGAGAATGTCCGTCATTTTGAAGTGTACCGCAAGTACAGAATGAATAAAAGAGTCAGAGGTGTAATTGCAATCTATGTCTTGGGTGCCTGGGTTACAAACGCGCTCAAGCTGCATCCGCCAGAACTGGCAATACCAACTTATCCAACAGGGCCATGGTATGTCACGGTAGCCCTGCGAATCTGACGATCACAACCTCCAGCGAAGTCGCGAGTGCACCACACTTTCTCCTGCGGCTCCTTTGGAGATCCGCGAAGTACTAGGACGCGTGAGCCACTAGAACTGGAGACCAAGACTCCAACTTCGTGTCTGAGCTCAACATTTTGATATGCAGCACTTGCTGAAACACGTTTACATGATACATATGCGAAGGCAAAGAGTATTTACAGTATTCCGTAAGAAGTTGCATATGTATTCTGTCTATTCTCAAATCTTTAGATCTGGACTTTGAAATCTTGGACCTGTCAAGACTCGCCTGAGAGTCGCCGTCGTACGGAGACGGTCCGAATGCCTCTGTACATGTCGCTCAGTTGGGGTTCGGCTCCCCCGTTCTTTTGAAGCATTTGCCTGGGCGCAAAGAGTTACAGACAACACCTGACCTAATCTCTGGGATTCTTATCGAGAAATACTGCAAGGATGGCCCAACAGGTGCCAAGCAACAAGTAGAACTTGCAGAATTCGGGGAAGTCGATCACACCGTTGCCATTTCCTCAGACTGACACTTGAGAAAATGATGAGATTCGAAGAGACATTCAAAGCAGGACGCAAAGGCCATTGTCCCAACGAACACTGACTTCCAAAGCTGTATCCACTCTTTAAGCGTTGTCTCCAATGCACAATCTCTTCTGCCAAAGCGCTGTCTGCCATGTTCCAAAAGCTTTTGACTTGCGAAATTGGAAGGTGATGACCCGAAGGTACCTATCGGCACAGCTGAGCTCAAACAATCTGTGCTGGGCCCTGTCCCAAGATATACAACGACCCAGCATCACTCGAACAGTGCATCAAACATTGCACGCAATGACCCCAGCAAAGGCATCAACTAGTACCTAGGAAAGCCAAAAAGTACCTGGGGCAAAGCGAACTGGAGACCCATGCGGAAACTCCCACTAGGAAAAGTCTGGCCTTCAGCACCCGCTGCAGCAGGTTTCGAAACTCTGCCATCCTCGGCAACCCACCCACCTTCCTGTGAAGCCGTCGCTAGGCTGTATCTTTTGAACTTCGGAGTCTGCACAACGTATGATTCTGACATTGCATGCTGTCGCAATGGATTATACCTACCCTATTCCGAATCACACTGTGACAAATGATCGAACCAACAACCAGTAGTGTTTGACCAATTTTACCGGTAGGAGGACCAGGATGGTAATATATAGTCACATAAATAAGCGAAAGCCACCCACCACTTCAGAAATGGAGGTGTGACTTCGATACGACGCACTTAAATATAGGCGTTAAACCTTGTCAAAACTACAGCGATAGTTATAGTCATTGTGTTTTTCAATTTTCTGTGTGTTAGCTGTGTTAGCTGTTAGTTGGTTGAACACTAAGTTCGCCATTCTTACCCCTTGCTCTTCACCAGAAACCAAGCACCTAAGGAGAGGCATCTCGGCTTTACAGCAGTGCTGTTCACCAAGGTTCTCCAGCTTGCCACTATTGTTGGTGTCGTAGCTGTCGAACACCTTCTTGTAGCGCTCAATGTCCAGTAAGTTGATGCCCATCCTCCGAGCAACCTAAGGGAATGGCGAACCAAGGCTAGCTGAATGTGCAAACTCAGAGTCAAACAATACATGCTTTGTGCAAATGGTCCCGTCAAAAAATCATCATCAAAAACACCGGCTGAAAGAAGGAAAGAAAGACAAACCGAGAGGACAGGGAAGGCAAACAGTTCTGAAGCTCTCAATCGTTTGAACAACCAGCCCCCGCTTTCAAACCGCAACCGAGCATAAACAAGGCGGACGAAGGTGGATCAAAGTCGAGCGTCATCACGTACCGATTTGGTCGATTTGCCCAGCAGGAGCTCCTCTTGAGCCACCAAGTTGCAACTGAAAACAGAGAAATGGATTTCCAACGGAGAAGTGTTGCAGCCTACCCTCCTCGGAGAACGAGAAGGTGGCATACCATGAAATAAACTCCTGGAGCCAGGCCACAACGGTCAGGAAAGGCCAAACTGTTGAGACATTGCTCGCCCTGGTGTCCTCCATGTTCAGATCGCCACTTCGCGTCAAGTCAGCAAGGCGAAATACCTATGTCCAAGCTGAGGATTGATTCAGCGGTCGAGTGCGGTGTACTGCAACGGGTTGTCATGATCCCCAATGAACCAGCTATCACTAGTAGAAATGATCCCCCAATGAGCTCACCTATAGTTATCATCACCGAAGATTCTTGTTACCAAATTGCTCCGATTATCCCCTGTAGTCAACGAGCTCCCCCATCTGGATCTGGACATCCAGCGAATCAGCATGCATCATTTTGTGCGCAAGGCATATGTATGCAGACCTCTACAAATACAGATATATATACACATACACTTACGCACTCACACCCATACTTTGCTTTCATTTTCAAGTAGGTCATGGCACGTTCGGCTAAAGTAGCAGTGACATCGGCATGGACCAAGCGTCTTTAACGATTTGAACATCTACGGCATCCATGGACCCACTGCCATAGGCACATGGCACTGCCTCAAGTGGCGCTCGGCTCGCCTGGCTCACGAAGAAGCTTGGGAGATCTCCAACTCCGCTGACGGAACACAGCTCGCACAGCACCTCCGCAAGATCTTGAAAGTACCAAACAGACGTGGCACAACCAAACACACATCACACAACATCTGTACGTATCGAAAGGTGAACACTGCGGGGGCCTTTTCAAAGTCGGACCGCTTCAATCCTCATTCTCAATGAGAGGGGCGTGGCGGGCATGCACAACTCGACACATTCGACACGTTGATTTCGTCTCCACCGGCTTTTACTTCTCTCTGCACCTTTGCTTCACTTAACACAGCTTCCTTTGTCCGGCTTTCTCACGGTGCAAGATGTGTAGCAGTTATAGCAACCAATCATGTTGAATTCAACCGCGCACATTCTTTGCACAAACGCTTTGATTTACTGTTCATATTGATGAAAATGCAGGCGCGTATTTCCAATCACCAAGTATGAACCATCACGTATCCGTATCATCGCCATCGCCATTCTTGTCATCATCGTCCTCGTCATCGTCATCTTCATCGTCATCGTCCTCGCCACCATCATCATCATCATCACCATCGTCAATCCGCCAAAACCCTCTTGGGGCCATCCTCCAGTAACTTTGACCATGTCCAAGCTTCGCCACAAGTCGGGGCGGTCACTTGGCTCGCAGTGGGCCTCGAACAAGATTCTAATACAACTCTCAAATGGGGAACGAGGGCCAGCCAGCAATTTCAGTCTCGTTTTCACAGGTGTTCGAAACTTTTTTGTGAAACTATACTGCCAGGGAGCGTTATTCTTGAAGCACTCACCAGCCTGCCCCAAGCAGCATGCTTCAAGAAGTTTCAGCAAAACGGGCAGCCCAACAGCGTTCACATCAAGAACATGTATTGTGTTATGTCATGGCATCACTATGAGCTTCCAACCCTCTCTTATCTGCGTCTTTGTGGCAAACTCAGTGTAGCTAAGGTTCTACAAGCTGGGCGCCCCAAACCAAGCCCAAAACCGAACGGTTCATGCGTCAAACTGCCCCCGACCCGCACCTGTTTAACGACCTCTGACGGCAAACTCAGCTTCGTCGACAGCGCTTGCTCCGTAAACTCCTGGCGACGCTTCAATCAACGAGTCGGGGCTTCAAAGGGATGGCTGATAGCAACGGTACTGAGGGTGAGGGTTAAGATAATGTAAATAATGCTTTATCATGCTCAATCGGGGCTAATGACGACCACAGGGCATAGGAAGGAGCCATGTCCAGCAAACAAAGCATCTGTAAACAGAAGAGTTGGATGCTTGCTGGGCATTGCTGGGCATTGCTGGGCATTGCTGGGCATTGCTGGGCACGTTTCACTAATAAAAAAGCAAAGTGCTCGCCAATGATTTGCAGCCACCAAGAAAACCCACCGATGTATCCAAACGCGTTTCCACTCCAACAGCACTGACTGGATGAAGAACAATAATGCATTATAGTCGTACAGCTCAAGATCCACTTAGCCCATTCAAAACCATGTTGATGCTATCTCGGGGCTGACCTTCATTTTTGCTACACGACTCCAGTTTTGAACAACAAGAACGACCTGGGTCTGGGTATGTCAGCTGCAACTTCTTACCGAGCTTAGCAGCTATTTGGGTCGACCCTTGAGGCCATGGGCCTCCCATTAAGGTAACCAAGGCCCTGGGCAGTTTAGGGAGATCGTCGACATATTTTGCAGCCCGGTCTGCCTGCAAAGGCTCACAAAAAGTTGCCTTTTTGTCCCATGCCATGCTGAATCTGAATTTCCTTCAAAAATGCAGTTTGTTGGTCCAAACACTGTGGCACCACTTGAAGCCCATCCACAAAGAGAGTACCCTGCAGTCATGGCTACAGCCCAAGAATCAACGTGAACATGGTTGCTTCGACGCCGCAGCCCCACAGGCCTTCGATCTGTCCTCCTCACAGGGAAAAGTGCGAGGAGGCACGGACATCTCATGCTCCATGATCAAACAAATCCCATGGCTTTCCCTAGGCAGTTGCCATCATCCAACCTGTGGAAATGCCCCAAGAATCAAGCTTCCCTGGCCATTTCAGAGTCAACCAAACGAGCATCATGCGGAGTAGTTTTGAAAGTTTTAGTTCATCAATGCTCTTTGTAAAGTACTTCTACTTGCTGGTTTTATTCCCATCGCCCCTTGCACGTCGGCTGACCGCAGTCAAATCCACCATACATTCGCGGCATGACTCCGAAAATAAGTCTCGGAATTTCATGTCTAGATTTCGCGGAAAGGTTCTAGCCATCTATTCATCCATCCATCCATCCATCTATTTATCTAGCCATCTGTCCATCCGAGGTGGTCCATCAATATCTGCCCTTCCCGTCACCGAACCTATCCATCCATGGTCGATGATCCCTCCTCCTCGGGCTCAACCAGCGGCGGCATTTCAGGTGGAGCGAAAAAGTGACCAGAGGCCCAGCCTGCCAACAAAGCCAGCAATGGTTGACCTGTGGCTCGGATGTATGTGACCTATGCATACCTATGGTTGGTTCATGATTGATTTATGATTGATGTTGATCAATGGCTGATTAGTTGTTGGGTAGCCGTTGCTTACTGGAGCTGGTGTGCGATCACTGTGGCTGGTGTGCGATCACTTGCTGATCACTTCTTACTACAAGCGGCAATGGTCGACTTCGTGTTACTAAACTACTGGGCAAATCATGCACGCTTAATCTAGCTGCAGATGCAACCACCAGCTGCAACAGGTATTGCACCAGAAACAGGGTCCCAACCTGCCTGCCATTGGGCCTTGATGGCCCTTGGATTTCTGCCGCTCCTCACCTGACCCAGCTGAACCAGGACCAATCAGTTGAACCAACAGCGGCATCCGTAGCTTGAGATCTAAAGCCGCAGCTGCCCATCTTTCTCGAGTTTTAAGAGCCATGAAGTCACCATTCCTTAAACCATTAATTGATCATCAATTACACCTCACCAATATGGATCATCAACCCCAATCTTAACCATGGATCATCAACCCCCATCAACCTGGGATGGTTCCATCATGCCACGGCACCATTTCTTGGCCTCCGCCTTGGTAGTTCAGCTGGCTGCCCTTGGACCTCTGCCTCTCGTCACCTGAGGACAGCAGGCAACAAAGGATAAACGTGCGTAGTCATGGTCAGTACTTGATGAACAATCTGAATTGATGGCAATCTTAGTATATCTTAATTACTGGTGGTGAACAAATAATGCTTCAAAATGGTCAACCATCTTGGGTTAACAACGGTTGGTTAACCAATGATTAGCCCGTTCAATAACGATTAATTTATGAAAAAGACCTAAGGAAAAGGCCGGCAAAAGCAACAAATTGCGACCCTCCGCGAGTGTGATGCACAAACACAGCATGGATTCAGGACTCTCCCTTTGAGTTTTCAGCTCGACCCAGGTGCTCCGTTTTCGCTGACTTGCCGGGACAAACCTCAGTTGGCGGTGGACCTGTCCTCCCTCCCTGTGGTTCTACTGGTGACGGGTGCAGTGGCTTGATACGGTTTCAGATCGTGTGTCAGCAAATATCATCGGCTGATCCTCCTTTGAAACTTGGAAGCTTCCCCAGCATCTCAAGGTACAGCCAGGGACCATATCTGCAACTGAGCCCTGCGCCGGAAACTGAGCTGTTGTCACTGCATCTTCTTGAGCCCAGGCCTCGGAAGGAAAGGTGTAGGAAACTCGGCTGAGCCATGGACCTGAGCATCCAGCTGTTGACGCTGAGGTTTTTCTGCCTGCTTTTGCTGGAACCTCAGCATTGGGGCGCTGTCCACTTCCCCACGCTATTTTCTTGGGACGTCACTGGACACGAACAGCCCCTTGTCTACAGAATTGTCAGGTCATGAATCTAGGTCTAAACCTATCAAGTGGATGGGTGGAGATAAAGATCACCAAACTTGTGCTCCGAAAAAATCAGACCAGTGATCGCCTTGACTTTGCTGTCCAAGCCGCTGCGCGCTTGATTGACGTGCGGACGGCTACCTCCTGGAACAGTGGATGGGCGGAGAACCATCAGCCAGTGAAACATCACAGAACTGGATCAACCGAAGCCCCAGGTGGCAACCATAGCTGTGGCTGCTCTTCGGCCCATCACCCATTCCCTGGGACCAAATCAGCTGCTTCCAATGTCCTGTTTGGCCTCTTTTCGATGCTCGAGGATAAAGCCGCGGACGTACGACATCAACTTCATCTATCGCAAGGGTAGGGCGTGTCTTGGCATCTCAAATGATGGGTTAACATGGCATAAGAAACCCGTGGTTGACGCCGTGTATGGACTTTTGACTGCTCATCAACCCTGGTTGGAACGGCAACCACGGTGCCATGCTGATGCCAGGCCTTCGTTGATGTCTGCGCCTCGAGAATGGCTGCGCAGCTTCAACGGGTGGTGCGGTGAGATCTGCAGTCGTTGATCATTGGTAGGGGATGATTGCTTCGTTGTTTCATGTTTCTTGGGAGGCCCACCATGATGCACGACCAACAATGATCAAAATCCTTGTGGCATCACCTTTTTTCGTATCTACTGTTTCTCTTATCTATTTCATTCTAAACTCAGCCGCCACTGCGGGCATCCACATCTGCTGTCCGCTGGCCTGGTTGCTTCTCTGTGGCTTCGCTTCCTGCCACGGAACTGCTTCCTCTGCTTCCACTGCTGCCACTCTGAGGTCCCAACCCCAGGCATTTTTGGTTGGACCTGGGAAGCCGTGGCTGCACCGTGGTTCAAACATCCCAAGGTTCCGAGTTCCGGGCTGCGTCCAGTTGCTTTGCTTGAGCTGTGCCTGAACGGGTGAACTGGCCAGTGAACCGCTGGATTTTTCATGGTTTTGTGGTACTTCACTACGAAGCCGGGGTTGGCTTAACGCACGGGTTTCGCAGTTCACGATGAACCACGCCAAATAGTTGAAATGGGTGATGGCGAACCATGACCAGTACTGGTTTTCCATGACTACAACGACCAGTTCAACCTACTTGGTTCCGCATGTCGTGGAACACTGGTGAGAAATGGTCATCCAAGCAGTTTGAGTCGCTCAGAGGTTTGATGCACCGATTTCTCTGAGGACAAGGCGTCACTCCCACCAACTCTGGTGGGACGTGAGCCCACTGTGCAAAAGGGTTATTGAAGATCTTTCGTCCTGCACTCGAAACGACAGGTCGATGTCAAAACTCAAAAGCAACGGAAGCCGAGGCAGAAAACCAAGACTACGAAAAGACACCAAGAAAAGCTGCACCAAGCACAGATGCACCGGCAACTCAAGTGACACTAAGTTCAAAGTCCCCAGAGGCACGGAACAAATTGGAACAAGAAGCATGACCCTCCCTGGTCACCATGGCCCATCCTCGATTCTGGCAGCTGGAAGGTCGCCTGGGCAGGTTACATTGGACTTCAGCTCAAGGATCAGGCGTGGTGATGGTTGTGACAAATGGTTTTTGTGATGTCTTATGATTGTGATGATTTCTTGTACTTATCATGACTTTGAATGGTGATTATTTTTGTTGGACGCTACGGTGCCGGCTGGTTGGTGGTGGATTGAACTGGTGAAGTACGGCTGCCAATTGTTGTGGCAACGGGTGTCCAAAATAGCTGCATCCCTGTTGCCATTTGGTGTTGATAATTGAGCAGCCCAAAGGTACAATGCCCACGGGCGATGCTGCCTTGTGGACATGCCATCCCACAATGCAGTCGGCTGAGGAAGTGGTGCAAGCGATGAGCAAGGCTTGGGGGATGTAGTCTGCTGACCAAACAGAATGCCAGGGACAACCCAAATCCTGTGCTAAAATGTTGGGACGTTGGATTCTTCTGGGCACCTGGAAAACCTGTTGGTTCCATGAATTCATAACACACCGCAGCTGATCCCAGCTGCCACCAGCTGGTTCTCGCTGCAACCTCAACTCTTGGCCCCCAGGCCTCGACTTTGCTTGGCAAAAACCTTCAGCTTGCGCACCTGGAGAAAAGTGAGGGAAGGACGAAGTCCGCAACTTGCCACTGGATTCGTGGTTCTTGAACCCCTTGGGGGCTCCCACCATAGGCTGCGCAATCCGCTTGAAGGAATTCACCACCGAGGCTGGGACAGGTCGATGACCTCTTCAGCACTATAGGGGCCTTGGACTCGCTGGCTGGAACCATGCACAACAGCGTGGTACCGACCTATGCATTCCTTACGGTGTGAGATCCATCATACAGGCACAAGAAACTGTAACCACAACCTACATCAAACTCCAACTGACAGGAACCTAACGCTAAACCTGAATGAGCATTTGAACAACCCCCTCCACTTTACCAAAGCCATAGATCCATTTGGAACTAGCCCCTGGAACGCATAGCTGCAGCCCTCGCCTCGGCAACAGCAACACGTGCCGTCAGCTGCTCCAAGGCTAAGTCGAAGGGAAGATCCAACCTTGAGCACCAGGCGCTGACAGGCGCTGCACCACCAGCCATACACCAACCACAAACCAACCCACGCAACCAACATCAAGCTACATCAAGGTGAGGACATGCGACAACTTGCTGCAAGACAACTTGGTCCGACAATTTGATGCGACAATTTGATGTTTGAAGATTTCGATCTTGTTAAGCCCCGTGGGCTGTCTCTCTGCGGAAAAAAAGACGTTTGCACTGTTCACGCATGCCAATCCAATTGTGAGAGGTTTGCTTGAGCAGAGACAACACTGCGCACACGCGACCATCTACACGATCCAAAATCAGATGCACTGATTACAGCATCAACTCCTGAAGCAGAAATTCCAAAGCTGAAGGATCGCACCTTAAATGTCCACGAGGAGCTTCCCTCTTGCACCTGTGAAAGCAGTTTGGTGCCCTCAAAACTGGTCACTGTCAAATCCGTCCAAGGAAAGGTTTTTGTAAGTCAAAATTAATTACATCACTTGGTGATGCCCAAAACCATCACCAGTTGTGATCATGTTTGAAGTTGCACCACCGACTGGGAGGGTACGTCACGGCTTTGGACACCAATGTTTCAAACCACAACTCCCAAGTCGTTCGCTCCAACTTTGCATCCACGATACGCTTTGAAAGGCGATGATTTCGGCCTGAGATGACACAAACACAGACAACACTGAAAAAAAACATCAACTGCTCAAAATGATTCAGGGTTTTCTGTGTTCAAAATGATTCATGGCTTGGTGACTGCTTGTTGGTCATAGAATGTCACTCAAACCTGTTTCAACCCATACAACATGTGGGCCATTCAAGCGGGCATTTTACATATAATCTGGTTTATTTCTTGATGTCGGCGCGCTAAGACAATTTGATTTAATCTTTTTAAGGCAATGATAAAGAAAAACAAGATTAAATACAGATGTAAACACAAATATGTACACGAATAAAAAGTAAATTGAAAAAATATGCATGCCTCAACGCACACATGAAATTGAATATATACGCAAATATCACTATAAATTGAAGTCTAAATATGAAAATTTGTACAAACTTAAGTATAAACTACCTGCATGAAAATACAAACTTAAATATGAAAAAAGATGAAAAAGATCCACAAAAAACAATAAATGTTTTATACATAACCATGGCATGTCTAGTTCCTCAAGGAAAATTTTTGGGAACATTGGTGGATGCCGGCTGGTTCAAACGACGAAATCACCTGAACAAAACTGGGGTCACTCAAATGCAATTGAGATACGACGTTGGTGACAGAGGAGCCACCATCAAACACTGCATGAAGGTCCCCAATTCATCTTGGCCCCGCATCCTACCCTGCCCGTTGTTGGCAGAAGGGCAGGTCGCTACAGAAACCAAAATGCCCACGCATTGCACATTGAGTTTTCCATGCCCGCCTTGTCCGAACGATTTTTGGCATCACGCAAATCCAAAAATGACTGCCAAAATCTAACAATGCCATTTCATGGCAAATCCTGTATTGTTTGTTTTGAAAAAACCACTAGGACAGGCCATGACCGCATTGGCTGTTTAGCAGTTAGGGAAGATCTCGCCCGAGACACTTTGTCTGCTGAAATTTGTTGTTGGGATCTCCCTATTTCACTAACCAAAAAGCATCGTGATGGCCGAACCTTGTGGCGTTCCAATCAAATTCATCATTGTGTCAATGAAGTTCCATCAGTTGACCCAAAAAAAAAGTGGTTGCGGCTCTGCCGATTTCAAGTTGGACAATTTTTCACATTTTTTTGTTCCTTTCAATTAAAAATAAAAATAGAGTCTGCATGAACATGCAGATGACAGCATTGGGCGGTATTGACCCACATGCATCACATGATGCAGGTTCAGCCCGTTTGATGTTCCATGATAAGCGTGCAGCCACTGGCATGGTATTTAAACATAGTCTGTGCCGCCTGCTTTTTGCCACTGCCGTTGTAAACCGGTAAGTTCCAACGTTCCTGATGCCTTGTCGGCCACCAGTGACTCAACGCATGGACGTCAACTTGCCAGTTGCCCGGTCCAGGTCACCTGACTAATTCCCATAATCACATGCGGTGAATTCGTTGTGTAAGGTTGTTGGTGTTGGTTTGGCGCTGTGTGATTTATATGTTTTCGCACCGAAACGGTTCCTTGGCGGTTTGGTCCATCAACAACTTTGACACAGTCATCCAACGTTGTTTAGTTTCCTTTCTCTTTTTTTCCGATTGGCAAACCATGTTTGTTTTCGACAGCCGTGTGACGGAACAGGACTAAAACTGAATTTTGGTTTTCACATGTTTCCGGGATGTTTTTTGCACATGCATTTTTTCATCAGCAGCTTGTGGAGGATATTTTTTTCTTTGGTGTGCAACTGGCGGAAGTTGCGGACATTTAGCGAGCTGATTGGACGGATTCAGGGTGGTCAGCACTTTGTCTTCAAAAGTGGGATGGCAAAGCAACATCATGAGCCCATTGCTTTCAACAGGAGGTTGCCATGGGTAGGTCGCACGCCAGTCCCAAAACAGATATGTGCAATTTTTTTTCGGCTGCATTTCATGACACCCCTTGGTTTCACTGCATGTCGCAACTGATGGGATTCAGTTTCACCGCGAGTTGGCTGAATCGAACTGCAATGTTCACCTTTGCATTTTTGCACAGGTCCGGACGCAATGCAAATATTGAAGCCATTGGCAAACGCTCCACAACAAGAAAATGTGTTTGCTTCATTGCGCCACCATAACGGATGAGGTGACAGGCTTTGCGTCGGACAGAGCTGTCTCTAAGAAGCGGCCGCCGCTGCCTTGTTTTTCCCACCTTTTTTGCCCACTCCCTCCAACATGGTGCTGCTTTTGACACACCGGTCAGCCAACTCCTTTTGTCTTCACGATTTTGCCACTAGACCCATTGATCAACCCATGTCACTTGGAAGTCCTGTGCAAAACATCAACGTTGACAGTGCAACCGACCTATGCCTCTCGCACAGGTTGGTGGCGGGCGAAACCAGAATGCAATGGCAAAAGTGGTCAAGGAAACAAAAAATATCCCCAGCAGTGTTGCAGTGGGCCATGGCGGATTGGAGGGCAACGTGTGGTGACAAGGGCTTGGATTTACACGACGGCTCTGCATTTTTGCTGGCTTGAGGTTTGCAAATGACATCCTTGTGTTCGGTGCCGACGACGAAACACTTGTCCAATTGCTTGACTCGTTGGTGTTTGCTCTCGGCCGTGTTGGGTTGAAACTGAACACGGGAAAAACGGCATTGTTGACTACACAAGCACAGCCTCCAAAGTATTTGCGCAGCAGTGGCGATGCGCCCATCAGGGCGGTGGAAGCACACAAGTGGCTTGGATGCATGCTCGCGAGAAGGGGATCAAAAACCTGTGGTATGGACGTGGGCTACCATGCGCAACAAGCCACGAAGGCTTTTCATGTTTGCAAGACAATTCTGTGTGACAAAAACATGTCCCTCAAGCACCGATTTCGCTACTTTGATGCACATATAATTTCTGCTGCGCTTTTCAAAGCCCGCCACCGGGCTGTGCACAAAGAGGTTTTAAAAAATTGGACGTGTTGATGATGAAATTTTTTCGGCAAGTTGTGGGTCCACCCGGCAGGGTCGATTGGATGCTCCGTGGCACGAAACTTTACACTATTCGAATGACAAAGTGAATTCCCACATGAACTATTTTGGAATGCACCCTTGGTCAACGACTTGTTTACAAAAACATTGGAAATTAGTTGCTTACATCGGAACACATCCTGCTGATCGTTGGGCCAGACGCGTCTTGCACTGGGTTCCGGCGGGTCGTCGTCCTGTGGGCCGACCCCATTCTATTTGGACGACCCAGATCGAAAATTTTTGTCGTTACAAAAGGGTTGTAAAGCTGGGCTGCCTTCGGGCATGCAGGATCAGACTCAAACTCTCATCAAACAGGTACGGATCAAAATCCGTTTGCACTTTTTTGACGCCGCGATGGCTACAGATGCCATGTTTGGAGCTGGTTTTCTGCAATCCACACATCTGATTTGCAAATTTTGGTGTGCACCATGCCCTTGCCCATGTGGATAGGACACGTCGTTGGCATCAAATTTTACAAACTTGGAAGGGAAAGGTTGAACGCATTCGAACACAATTGAGGGTGGAGTTTTGGTCGCGCGAATGCTTTATAACGTCGTGGATGCTCACCTCCCGGGGCGACGTGGTCCACGAAATACATTCGGCTGGGAGAACACTTGGTCACTACAAATTTGATCGTTGACACAAGCCTCCCTGCGAACATGCCAGTTTGGATAGTCAGTTTGGGTTTGTCCAAAGCTTTTGACCGCGTCGATTGGGCACAATTGTGACAAGCCTTACTTGCACACGGTGTTACCGAACATTTGGTGTGGACATTACAGATGCTTTACAATGATCACGAGGGACACGCTTTAGAAGCGTCAACCCGGAGCAAACCATTTCCAATTCAGGAGGTGCGCGACAAGGATGTGTTCTGAGCCAGAAATTGATTTTTCTCAGCAGTGTTGCAGCAGGCCATGGCCGACTGGACCGCAACGTGTGGTGACAATGGCTTGGATTTACACGACCGCTCTGCATTTTTGCTGGCTTGCGGTTTGCAGATGACATCCTTGTGTTCGGTGCCGACGAAGAAACACTTGTACAATTGCTTGACTCGTTGGTGTTTGCTCTCGGCCGTGTTGGGTTGAAACTGAACACGGGAAAAACGGCATTGTTGACTACACAAGCACAGCCTCCAAAGTATTTGCGCAGCAGTGGCGGTGCGGCCATCAAGGCGGTGGAAGCACACAAGTGGCTTGGAAGCATGCTTGCGAGACGAGGATCAAAAACCTGTGGTATGGACGTGCGCCACCATGCGCAACAAGCCACGAAGGCTTTTCATGTTTGCAAGACAATTCTGTGTGACAAATACATTTCCCTCAAGCACCGATTTCGCGACTTTGATGCACATATAATTTCTGCTGCGCTTTTCAAAGCCCGCCACCAGGCTGTGCACAAAGAGGTTTTAAAAAATTGGACGTGTTGATGATGAAATTTTTTCGGCAAATTGTGGGTCCACCCGGCAGGGTCGATTGGATGCTCCGTGGCACGAAACTTTACACTATTCGAATGACAAAGTGAATTCCCACATGAACTATTTTGGAATGCACCCTTGGTCAACGACTTGTTTACAAAAACATTGGAAATTAGTTGCTTACATCGGAACACATCCTGCTGATCGTTGGGCCAAACGCGTCTTGCACTGGGTTCCGGCGGGTCGTCGTCCTGTGGGCCGACCCCATTCTATTTGGACGACCCGGATCGAAATTTTTGTCGTTAGAAAAGAAATTGGCCCCTGGGAGCACGCAACTGCAGACAGTGATGCACGGATGTTTTTGATGGACGAGTTTGTAGTTTTTTGTTCCTGACGCGCCAAGGAGCGCTGTCAGCATCATAACATAGGAGCCGTTTCAAAACATCCTGCACCCTAAAGCCGGGCCGCCTTCCGGCATGCAGGAGCAAACTCGGACTCAGCCTCTTAAAATATTGCGCATGGCTGGAAACAAGGGCTGAGAAATTGGGACGCCATTGCCGTTGAACATGCCATTTTGATGGGGCAAAGAAACGATTTTCCCACTCTTTGTGGCAGCCGTGTTTGTCTGCCTTGGACCCACTGACGGTTAGTGTTTTGATTTTTCTTGGTTTCACTTTTTCACCCGCGCCCAAATGCAGTGCCTCCTGACACGCAAGGCCTTGATTCGACCTGGGTCGATTTGAAACATTGTTTGCTGTATATTCGTGTACGCCGAACGAAAACATCAGTATCTCCTTGACCAAAACGACAAAAGAAAATATATTAAAATGATCAAACCCCAGTTAGTCGATAACGTCAAATTGGTCACCCTGTTGCCGACACTTTCAGTCAGTCAGTCAAACACACCCGCACGCCCAATTCGGGCAGCCCTTTGAGGGCGCAGGCTCGCGCTGTATGTACACATTGGAAAGAAGACGGCTACAAGCTATGGCCGGCACCAGTTGTGAAGGCAACAAACTGTTCCAAATGCAGTGACCAAACGTACGAATTTGCAGCTGCCACTTGCCAATCACCCAGTTGTCTGTACCGGCAATATGTTTCCACTGCAGTTTGCCAAACGTACTGTGGACGTCCTGGTCGTCTCCGAAATGAAGGGTTCCAGGCTAGAATGCGTTTGGCCCATCGATCCTCCGGTAAAGTGGCAACATAACTGGCAAATTTCCAATAATGCGTCAAACACATCGTTGACCAAGGTTTTACACCAGCGCTGTCAACAGCAACTTCTACCCGTGCATTCCACCTGTGCAGAATCTGGTGCCATGGCAAGGACCAATCCACATCACCAGGTGGTCCGACACTTTCAACGCACCATTTTCGCTGGCAGGACGAGGCGAACATGCACAGCGCGCGTGAAAATGACCAGCCAAGTTTGACTAGATTCATGAGATTGGTCTTGAAATTAAAAGAATCTGCGACATCAAAATTATGGATAATCAGTACTGTCATGATAATTTTCACGCCTCAATTGCAAAAACAAAATTGGATTTTTCCGGATAACATGGGGGATGTTGGAACGGGATGGAATCAGATAATCAGAGGCTGTGAAATAACCACATGGAAAACAATGGCACTGGCGCACCTAGGTCGAGCTGGTGGGCTTACATCCTTCTGAGCTGAGCCCACCCATCATCTTGGCAGAATGATGTGGAAGACGGAGTTGCGCTATTTGGCGCCCACAAAACCCACCAGGTCATTTCCAAATGTCCTTCAAGGATCCCAAGCGCACAGCCAAACGATTCGACCTGCAAACGCGGTGCTCTGACAAGTGAACTTGGCGAATTGCCGGCTCCATTTTGGGCGACGCAATGGAATCCTCGATGCCAGGCGTTCCCTTCACAATTCTTCAACCCAGGTTATAACGAAATTGTAAGCGTTGTTTGTTTCGGGCCCGCTTTTGCCAACAACGTTTCCACATGTGCCCATTCAAAACTGACCATGTTCAAAAGGTCTTGGCTGATTCATGTTTGGTAACCGGCATTTTGCATCTTGGTTTGTCCTGAACAAACAAGGGAGCTGATGACCAAATCCGTCAACCGAACACTTTGGAGAAATTGATCGAAACATTTGTCATTTCGATGTTTCTTGGATCACAAAAACTTGTTAATTTTGGTGAAGTCAACGAGGGACACAGGCCAGCTTAACATCCCGCCATCTAATATGTTGAACCATATTGTGAGGAAAAACATGCGGAACCGTCACCACACGGATGGTGACGCTCTATTGGCTGAGATGCTCAAATTTCGAAACGGACGGTCACGGGGTTCGCTTCTGAACCGGGTTGCAACTGGAACATGTGATCCATACAAAATTCAAACTCTGCCCAAATGGGCACACGTATTTGCCAAACACCTGCGGCCCGATTGCCACACTGAAGATCACTTACAAAAATGTTTTCCCTCTTTGATTTCACGCCTACAGCCGACAATGAAGCAACGCCAATCTGATGATCAAATGCGTTTCCAACCCAGCAGTGGTGTGGATGATATTTGAATTGTTTTGGGAACTATTTGTGGAAAATCATCTGGATTGACATTGGGCGTTTGGTTTGCAAACTTGGGCCGACGCAACGCGTTCGGCAAAATTGAATACGATGTATTGTTCCGAGCCCTCGCTAGTCAGGGCGTCGATGATTTACACATTAAAATCTAGCATCTGTGTACCATGGCCAACAGTGTTCAATCAAAGGCAATCGTGTCTTCAAAACCAAACCGAGGTGTTTGACAGGCCGATGTACTTAGCTCCTTCCTGTGGAATTCAGGTCTGGAACAAGCAATTGCTCCACGGGAACATCGTTTTCAATGATCATGGCCTGGCAATTGATGCCGGGGAACCGTTGACCAACATTCAGTACGCAAATGAATTTGATGTTTTTTGCGAAATCTCTCCCGGAAATGATTGAAGTGATGGAGATGCTGCAGTCCGAACTGGCATTCGTTGGCTTACACCTGAATGCCGAAAAAAGTAATTCACTACTGGTCCTGATACCAAGTCGCAACATTGTCATTGGTGATATTTCTATTGAGGTGTTGCTCGGGGCACGGTCCACAAACATTTGGGACGGAAACTTCGCTGCGAAATTTAATTTCCCGAGTCAGTGCCCTGGATCTAGCACGTCATCTTCATGCGGCATAGGTGACATTTAAAACACCGAAATGCATTGCTCAACACGGATGTGTCATTGAGATTGCAGCTAAAATTGTTTGATGCAGTTGTTGGTCCCATTGCGGTCTTTGCTTTGGCCATGTTGCCCCTCACGCAAACTCCATTCCCAAAGCTGGACAACGCGCAACAACGCATGTTACGTCCGATTGTTGGTTGGATGCGACTTCGAAGCGAAGATTGGCAAGTGACAACGCGGACAATGAGAAACAAACTGGATCATGCAACGATGATTTACCCATAGTGTACATTCAAAAAGTCCAGCACAGTTTCCTCAAGTGAAAACCAAGTATTTTTCAAAGGTTTTTGCTCAAATAGGAATCCACAGATTGCAACACAAGTTGCCAACCTGCAGGAAAAAAGGTACAGCAAAATATTGGAGTTTGTTTGTTCGTACGCCGTGACAAACACACGCGAAGGTAATTTTGGACAAATGCAATAGCTGGGGGCACAACTGTTGCAGGCCGTCACCACAAATCCTTTGAAGCTGAAGCGATCCTCCAGTCATCCAGTCGTGGACAACAAAACAAAAACTGGTTTTCCACTGATCCGGTATCTCTGACATCAAGAGCAACGGGCATCGTGAACCCAAATGAAATCCCCAGCGGCAAAGAATATTGATTGTACAGTGGCAGCAGGGAACAAAGCACCTAAGAAGCACACAGCCAAAGATTGCAGAGTTGTTGAGTTTTTGGGAAAATAAAATGACGATCTTTTTTAAATGTGCGGGAACCTTTTTGCAACCTCAGCACAATTGCATGGCCAAGAAACATGTGACCGCAGCATTCCTCAAGCCCAGCAACTCAAAAGAATATGAAAATGAAAATTTCACATCCAAAAACCATGCACGAAACGAAATACAAGTTAGCAATGTTCTGAGTGAAAAAGTTTCCGATGACAACTGCGCAACCGGGAAAGGCCTGAACCTGGCAGCTTCTAGAACTTGGCAACATGCACGAAGCACACCCTAAAAACTGCACACAAGTTGCCAGGAACAAAAGGCATGACTTTTTTCAAGGTGGTGACTCTTATACGCTGCACACTGAAACAATTTTTGCGTGCTGTGATTCGATTTCTAATGGGTTTATGTCCTTTCGCTATCCACCCACCACTTTGCTGTCCTGACCATCCCCGCTGGAATCGTAGTTTGATGGTAAGAACCCTTCGGATTTTCAAAATAGGTTCATTGTTTTACAAGATTTTCCCAATGATGTTGTTTTTTTTCAAGGGCAGCATTGTTTGTTCTTAACACTTACAGTGATCCTGCGCGCACATTGTTTGATGAAATACTTGCCTTCGCGTCAGGAAAGAGAGATCTGCGAAGAAGGTGTTCTAATCATGGCAGCAATGGCTGCTGCATGCCTAAACTTTCGTTTTCCAACATTTCCAAGATCTGTGATGGGTGTTGGGTGTGCTCACAAAAAGGCCTACAAACATATAACTTAAGGTTTGAAATTTGGTCACTCCACCAGGCGCAAAAAACTCAATACTTCAAGGCAGGACTAGACACGTATCACACAGTCACCTGCATGGAGTTGCGCACAATGATGCACCGGGCAATACTGCAGTGTTTGAAGGTTTGCAATCGACTCAAATTTGTAAAACCTGCGCACTTCACTTCCTATGCCCGTCTGCAAGAAAATCGATGTGCCGCGCATGCCTATTGCGTCCAAACCATTTACAAAATGCCTGTGTTTCAAATATCATTTTTTCCACCAATAAGAACAAATGTTTCCACCAAATCTGCCACAACGTTTGTTGCTAGACGGTGTCCACCCGCTGCGCAATTTTGTCAATCGGACAAACTGATCAAAGGAAATTTGGTCTGACCTATGGAAAGCTACAGCAGGCAGGCACTCACTCAGATCAAAGAGAAAATCAAAGATATGTGTGAGTGTGTGCGTGTCAATGTTTCGCTGGTGAATGGAACAAAAACTGTGTTGTTTTTCCATTGTTTTGGGTTCCCGGAGAATCAAAATGGTAAAGTCGGAGATCAGTTGAGAAACGTCAGCAAAAAGTAGAAACCTTTCGCAACAAAAAACACATTTGCAAGTCAAAATGGGTTGAAAACCAACAACGTCGGGGACTTTGGAAGGTAAGATCTGCAAAAACCGCATGCCGTTGTAGCCAAAAAAACATGTTTAAGTCAAAATCGTGAGAAAGTGTGGAATTCACAATAGTTCGGTAGTGCCAATTGCACGCGGAATGCAGGTCACTATGTGTCCAGAAAGGCTGCAAAAGAGATACGAAGATCACTAATTAGAAGATAAGATGACCGTGCCAACCAGACCAGGCGAACCAAACAAAACACCCAAAACAAAAAACAGCAAACCACCACAACCAGCAAACAAACCAGAACCAAACCAGCAACACCCACAACGGACAACCGACAACCAAAGCAAGGTCATCTTATCATCAATCTATCACTCTATGCTGAAGGTGAAACCGGTGACACTCCGCACTCACGCATCTCAGAGGTCAAAGAGCCAGGCATCATCTTCTCGATTCGTCATTGCAAGTCCCTTAGTCTACCACCCAGCGACTGTTGCATCAAGCCAGCAATTAGCCTCCAAGACGGCTGTCAATAAAAATTGTTTCCACAACTGCAGCTTCGTACAGAAAATGAAGTATCCTGTAGACGTACTGACAGCAAAGATGCGAAGATAAAGAGCGCCAAAAGCGCCGCCACCAAAAAGAAAAAAGGAGGGGGGCCCCAGCCCCCCCCCAAAATGGAGAGCGAATCAATACACGTCGGCACAGCACCAGAGGCGCTAACAAATTCCCAAGCAACATAGCCATCAACCGAGAAATTGCATTCCCGAACATGCCGTCTTCCAGTCACACTGAAATACCAGGCAAACCGGAATACCGTACCTCACAAGGTTCCCAGAGACAGGAAATTGGTCTCAAAGAAAGGCAGCCAACTGAGTACCAGCAGAGAGGCCATGGGCCCAGTAAAAGACCCCAAGCATGATGGAGCAGCAGTGCAGGTCCAGGCCCGTACTTCGAGCTCACCTGAAGTACAAAGGTATGCAGTATCGTCAAGCGAACTGCAGCAGAAACAGCCAGCAAAGGCCAGGGCCAAGGCCAGGTGTTTCCGTAGCAGCAGGCTTGTCAAGATACCGCACTCCAGAGTTGTCCACGGTAAGATGACCCGCTTGCAGAATGCTCCTTCAAAGCGATGAGAGTCCTCTCGCGCTGGAGTGTCTGCACCATCTCTTCCTGTCCCTCTGATAAAAACCACTGTGGGCAAAAATCTTCGACCCGTCCCCGCAATCACGGAGAGAAGCACCGACTAGCAAAACCTACAGCAAGAATGCTCTATCTCATGACTTTTGCAGTAGTTCCACCACTTCCCAACGGCAACACCAAGAGAATGACCAGCAAGAACAAAGTAGCACCACCGGCGGGTCCGACTAGACACACCAGGGTTCCAAGCCCGATGGTCCAGCAGCATCAAAATGAAATAGCCTTCTGTCCAAAGCAGTCTGCGAGCAGCTGAAAGCCTAAGCAACATTGCCATGGCACCGGCCGCGCGCGCAGGAATACTCCTGTGAGCAAACCCGCTTCCCACCCCGCCCCGGGATAGCCATTTAGGCTAGGTGAAATGGCTGCGGTAATCCGCCCGGAGGCAGATCAATGTCCACTCGACCTAGCATTGCTAGAGGCAGCCGACGAGCGCCCATTGGTATAAGTGCGGCGTGCATACCAGCCCTATGGAAGGAATTCTTGATTGGCAAGGAGGGTCAAGCTCTAGCTCACTGCATACTTCACCCAGGCTGGCCAACAATTCTGTAACCGAAGAGCCAAGATGATCAATGACAGCATTCAACGGGGATCTTGTAGTACTCCTCAGCCAGCATGTCAACCTCAAGGGAACCTGCAGTTGCAATCTGAGGGGCCGTGACGCAACCATGTCCGTCTGCAACTTGGAGACAGAAATCCTTCCTGGGCCAAAATCAAAGTCAAGAAGATGCCCGTAGTGGCGTTGGTCTACGCCTGCCCACGAGCTTTTTCCTTCCACAAATGCTATTCGCAGATGTCTACCAAATACATCTGACCACACGTCAGGGCTCCAGCGGCACAGTGCATCATATTGCAAGTGGACCAGAGTGATGCGATGAGCAGCCTCCCCTGAGCTTGTCCTCAAAGCCGCAAGATTGCACAATCCAAGAAAGGTCTGGGGGGCCATAGCCACAGCCCCTAGTACAACTTCAAATTTATACACCGCAGACAGAGAGTGAGCACACAATGCCACCACAGCACCTGTGTACCTGCCAGCACTGAAACCCCGGATGCGTAGGGGAACCTGAGGGCACGAAGGTACCGCAGGGCACATCCCCAGCATCCTCAGGAAGACATGCGGAGCAGCTGGATGTAACTGCATTAACTTAAAGCATACTGCAGTGACAAACTGTGGACGGGGAAGCTGTCGGTGTGCTGGAAGTCGCTTTGCATGTCTGGCAACCAGGAGCGAGCGATGAATGAACACAGTAGCGTCAATGCCAGTTACCTTAGCCCAAACAGCAGGGGCATAATCACTTCCAGTGAGGAAGAATTGCGCCATATTGTGTACTGCAATGGAGTTGCCGCGTCCAGTCAAGCAGTCCTGAGCGTACTTGTCCTCTGGCGTTAATGACGGTCCATAAAATTTGTAGCCTTTACCAAGCCGAGGTGTCATCAATGTAAAGTCAGGGGGGTCGGAGAGCCCAAGTGCTCCCCCTCCCAACCCTGGGCAATCTATCGTAACACGATTCTGCTGGACCGTAAACTTCGTTTGCGTGTGTTGGGCAAGAAGCTCACAAAGTTCCTGTCGACAGGCAACCAGGGGATCTCTCAGGGATGCAAGTTGTGCGGGTGAGTCGGTTTGTGTTGCCTCCCATAGGGGCGCGAGCCCCGATTGGCCAGATGCAGAAATAAATTGAACTTCCAACGACGAGGAAGTGCTGGAGTGCTGCTAACTGTCATCGGCTCATCAGGAGATAATTCCGGAGACACTTCTGTAGGCGAATCCACCACCATTTCCTGGGGCAAGCTATCCGGCGGGGCAACCTCATCTGGGAACTCAGCACTTCCAAGTAGTGGAAGCTTGGACACAGACCATGGTAGCAGGCGGGGTTCACGATATTGTCCCACGAACAGCGCATGGGGCTTTGGGCAGCGGTAGGCCCACGCACATAACAATAAATTGCGATGCGCCTCCGGCAAGGAGACTGTCTGAACTTCTCCGAACCGAGTCACACCCGACATTGCTTTCCACCCCGACTGATGCCACATGGCTTGAAATTCTTCGACGCCCGATAGCGACGCGACAAGTGACTCCCACCCTTGCTCAGTGAGAAATCGGAGGGCGCCATGCGCCAGGGTCTTCGCCTTGCCATAGCTGCGGTAGATCGCCGGGCGAATGGTGCGGGTGGAAATGGCGTTGGATTGGAAAAGCCATTGGCCTGGCAATGTGATAACCGACCGGTCTCCTCCAATGTTAGGCAAAACTGACAATGCGCCTTGCTCAAAGCTAACCCTTGCCCAGGCAATATAGGAAGGGTCTCTTGATCTGGCAGTTGGGCGCAGGGTTTCATCACAGGACTGGCACGGCCATTGTTGCCCCAACGACCAGCCCACAGGCAGAGGCCAACACAGGGCGCACAAAAATCTACCCAGTAGTCACCACACATGGCAGATATCCAACGAGGTGCTGTACCGAACTCCAAGCAGGGGTGTATTGATCAGTCCGCTTTTGAGCAAACTGGTGGGATCTTCGACAGGATTGCTTTTGCTCAGCAGGGCGCGTTCTGAACGCAGCCTCGCCTCGGCTAACTGAGCGGCAGGACAGGACAGGTCAAGACATGCTTGTTCCGGATCTCTGAGCGACATGACCAGGCCAGCATTGAGATCCATCGAATGCTCGCTGACCAGCAACATACATGGGGCGGCTGCCTTCGAACTACTTGCCAGACCTGCAGGTGTAGGGATGGCCACAGCTAGGTTGACAAGGTCACACACTTCAAACAGGGTCACAGGAACACAGTCAGTATCAATTAGGACTAAGTGTACCTGCGGAAAAAAGAATCTGGCGGTCTCAAGCACAAATGTACCTGCCCATATGTATGGAATGTTGGTCAATCCAGACGACGAGTCCAGGTGGCACCATACAAGGTCAGTTTTTTCTCGGGTTGGGCCAACCAGCTTTCTCCTGGAACTCCACCATGGTTGAAAAAAGGGCCAATAGTCAACCTGGTCAGGTTGTCGACTGTCTACAATGAGGTACACCGTATCATTGTGAGAGAAGGTATCCTGTTCCGCAAGGATCGCTCCACAATCTTGACATAGTCCACTCCCCCTGCAGTTAACGCACCTGTGTATCCCTTCGGGTCAGCATGCTCCTCGGCTGATCTTCTCAAAAAGTCATCCTGCCGGACCTGGTAGGGTCGACCACCGCAGTCCAGACCAAAGGGGACAGTCAACAGAGAGCACTTGGAATCCATCGCTCGCAGTTCCGCCAAGAGATGGTCAGTTGACTCCTCAGGAGGCCGTTCATGCCATACGGTAATGTCCATCCAGGAGCTAGTCACGTCACTCATGCGGTCAGCAGCCATAATACAAGCAATAATGACGAAAGAATACTCCTGTGAGCAAACTTCCAGTCGGCACAACAACCCCAGAGGAATACTTCTGTAAGCAAGCCTCTCTGCCCCATATGAACCGAGCCAAAAGGAACGGCAAAGCACCAGTGTCAATTCGAACCTCAATGACCATCAATCAAGAAAGAGAGCTATCTCCTACCAAAATAGCACATCAACACAAACCAACATCTCAACAAGCAAAAGAAAATCATTACCTCCCTCAGCACCCAAAAACAGACATCCAACTCGAGACCCCGCCAACGGCATAATTCTTCCAACTCCCTTTCTCTTTTGTTGCCCCCTGCTTCGCAGCCTTGCCGATGGCTCAGTCGAGGCACTGACTGCAATGGCTAAGACGCCAGATACCTCTAGCCTCGGCTGGGTCTTCGAGCTCCGAGAAACGTGGGCAGGACTGTACTAAGTGAACCACTCTACTGGTGTCGACAAACACCGCAGTGTCAGGAAATGCGCAGTGACACAGCGAGAGCTTGTAAAAAGGGCCGACACCAGTGCGCTTCATGTGGTGGCAGTGGCTACGGTGGATTTTCCTGCCA
>VSDK01006506.1:39672-50519 GCA_009767595.1 Symbiodinium kawagutii | reverse complement strand
GTGTCTCTCCCTGCCATTACCACATCTGTATACTATTCGTTCAGTCATCCGCTCAGGGGCTGCCCGGTCAGGAGCGGCAGGAGCTGGAGCGACAAATTCTGCTCTGCTTAGCGTTCGTCTGACGGAGGTCCTTGAGGAGGGGGGGACCGGTCCCTGTGGGTGAGAGCTGGTCAAAATTCTTCCATCGCCCATATCCGTAGCACTAACCACGGATTTTTCACCGCTTGAGCAAGATCCGGTAGGGAAATCATAGATGTGGACGAAGGAAGGGTCAAGATGACCATGGGCTGCTAAGATGCGCACAGTGTCTGCGCGCAGATTGTTGGACTCAGCAAATGATCTCAGCTGGGCAATTGGGTGAGCCGCCTCTTGATCAGTTTCGCGAAGGGTATCTCTCCAGGTACCGTCAAGCGACACACGCCTCATAGCCGGACACCCAGGGACAGCAACACTCCCGTGAGCGAAGCCTTGATCGAATTTCGAGCCCAAACTAGCGACAGGAAAGCACATCATTGAAGTGACCCACACGAAGATGCGGCCAGAGAGGACAAACTTACGCCACAAAGTCTGATCACTGACTGCCACACCGTTCGTCAGTCTATGTCAGCCCGATCTATCTCTTTTTTCCTGCCTTTCTGCGCAGACGTATGCTGCCGCCATCACTCGCCTGAACCACCAGGGCACATTTAGGCACAGCAGGGCCTGGTCGTTGGGCCTGCCACTTGCTCAAGGCAAATCTGCGCTCTTTTTCTGCGTGCAACAAAAAATCATTCTCAGGCAGCACTGATCTTGCTACGTATCTTACATTACAGCGGGATCGACCTGAGGATGCGGTACATTTCCATACGTCCAAAACGGTGGGTTGTGTAGTCCTTCTTTGATTTGACTCGCATAACACCGCCGAGGGATCACCTTGGCATGCCACTGTATAATGGGCTCCCCAGAATTTAGGCACCAGTATGGTTGCTGGAACAGCACCGGGACGTGGGAAGGCAGAAGGCAACATGACACAATGAAATGCACCGTGAAGACCCCAGTAATTTCCTCCTGCGCACGCTGTGGACTAAGGACATAAGTCACCGAGGCCCAATCATCTTCAAAGGACCAGCGTTGCCGAGCCTGGAGTAACCACTCATCCAGCCTAAGGGCCTCATACGAAACAAAAAGATCCGAACTACCGAGGGGCTCATTGAGAAGGGAAATGCCATGTAGACGCAGGCGTACCAGGTCAGAGGGCGCAGTTGAGGGTAAGGCTGCACGTGTCTGAAGGGCAAAATGTAAGTCCTCAGCATTGTTCAGAAGGGGAGCTTGCCTAGCAATGTAGTACGGATACTGTCCAACATAAATCTCACAAAGATGTCCGGGCTCAAGGAATCGCAATTCTTGTGAGGGAAGTGCATCTCCACCACAGGCGACCAAACAACGCCTAGGTCCCTCTGGGGCACACTTGTCAAGCCACTCCCCCGGCAGCAAAAGAGCCGACCGGGTGATAGGGGCCTGGATCCATTGTGCCATGGGCCTACGCGGACCTCCCTCCTGTGGAACATCCACCTCATGGACCACACCCGGAACAAGTCCTCCTGGCAACGCCTCAGATGTACCTGCAACTACTAGTACCGCCAGAGAAGGTCGAGGCAGCGGTTCTTGGGGTTGAGGCAGAATGACAAAGACCCTAAGCACACTATATTGCGCATGGTCCTCCCACATAGCATGTATCATCTGTAATAAAATATCTTGGTCTCTAAGGCGGAGGGAGCGATAGCGTCTACCCAGGTCAACAAGACCCACACCATAGGTGACCACCAAGACATGCTGGTCCTCATGTATACCCTCAGTGCGAAAGGATTGAAACGCTTCCTCAAACAAATCCCACTGGAAGGCTAAGATGTCAGCGTCGTTCATGTTTTCATCAGAAAGAGAAACAGGCGACATCCCACTCTGGAGCAGGCCAGGTAGCAGGCTACCCGGAGCCATTAGAGAGGACTCATCATGTGAACAGGCGTGGGGCGCCTCAAATACTTATGCTCGAGCCACACTGCACATGACTACATCACTACAAAAGCAGAGCAAAGATTCCAAGAATGCTGTAACCAGGTTATTCCTTGTAGCTGAGGCTCCGACGTTTCAAACCGGCGTCGCACTGGATCTCAGTCAAGTTCATTCATCAGGTTCAACTCCCCCGTATACAGACAGTGTCCGGGGCATAGGCAACTCTCTTTTCTGTGTTCGCACGTTCCACACGACTCGCCACACAGGATACACTGGCTATTGCATCTTTCTGTAGACAGTTCCTCAGGTCGGGTCCTCTGTCCAGGTCTGAACCTACCACGACTGGCACGGGAGCGGTCAGGGTGGTCATACCAAGACTCATGCTCCCCCGTGTTCTGAGAGCCGTACTTTCGGTGCTCCAACCTTTGCCTAAATTGTTCCTTGGCAATGAAACGTACCGCTTCCGCACACTTTCTGAGTCCCTCGCACGACATCATATGACCAATAAACGAAGAATGGCGATTAGCCTTTGAGGCCACTCTGGCAAGGGAGGGTCCATAGAGAAAGGGGAAGGCGCCTCCGCGACAACCCCAGATGAGGGACAGAGTCTACGGACCCAACAGACACCAAGGATGTTAGCTGTGATAACGAGCAATAAGTGGAGAAGTCAGCGCAAGTTTCATCAAAAATTGTTAATTTTGTGAGAGCTGTGGGTGTGCTGCGCCTGTGTGTAAGAGCCAAAACCTGCGGCATTAAACACCGCAGAGCCCAACAACACCGAGCGAATGAACATTCTACATCCGACCCGAGCACATTCACAGAAGACGCCTTTTTTTGGATTTCAAAAAAAAACCTTTGCACTGTCCAGCGCAGGCTCAGCACTAGATTTCCACCTTAAAATTAGCATCTGCCACATCCTCTCCCCTAGTAGACGCCACCAGTTGCAACTGCTGCAGGGACACAACTCGATCAACATGGTCTTGCAACACCGATATCATGTTAGAGATCTGCATTAGTTCCTGCATCTTCAACGCCAGGTTGGAACAAGCAGAAAATCATAAACAACAGTCAAGATACCAGCAACAAAAAAACCTTTTTTTTTCCGGGTATTGCCTATTGCACACAGGATGCAGGTCACTAGTTGTCCAGAAAGCTGGAGAAGATTTCACTTGATCTTCAATTAAAGCTAGATGACCGTAATGGGCACAAAAACAACAACCAGAACCAACCAAACCAGCACAAAAACCACACACCAGCAAACCAAAACACCCCCCAACCAAGGACAAAGCAGGCCCCATCATCAAGGTCATCTAACCAGCTATAGTTCACATATGCACAAGGTGAAACAAGAGCCACTCCGCACTCACTCATCTCAAAAGGCGGTCAACTGGGCATCGTCCGTTCTTCCCCTCAACATCATCCTTTCGAAGTAAGGATCGATCCGATCTAGCCAAGTAACTGCCCAAGATTCAAGCCAGCAGAAGATACCATAGACGTTGCAGCTTCGTACAAAGAAAGCGGCATCTTTGCCTGGCAAGCAGAGTAAATGCGAAGATGTAAAAAGCTGTAACCAATCCGCAGTAGAACGGAAGTGAGAGGGGGGGCTCCAGCCCCCCCCAGAAGTGAGCGAATCAAACCTCACGGGCACAGCACCACGGTGCACGCCCGTACTTCGTGTATCATCGGCCCAGCATGCCACTTGCGAAGACCACCCCTGGCAAAACCAAGCCACAGCATAGTAACAGTGAAAGAACTTGCAAATAGCTGTAAGGTCCAGCACAAAAGGCAGACGTCTCCAGTTGCGGGTCATAGTACCTGCGAGCAGTACCGTCAAGCAACTTGCCGCAGAAACGACAAGCAAAGGCCGGACCCAAGGCTAGGCGTTTCAGCAGCAGCTGGCTTGTCAAGGCACCGCACTTCGATAATGCAATTACTTTTCCAAAGACGCATCACCTAAGAGGCATGGCCTTGCACAAGCATCCCCCGCTTCGACGCCAGACTCACCGGCGCATTGTCATTGTCTTCAGACAATGAGGAGGCTCCTATTAGGCAGAGAGCCGCAGGCAGCTCCCTGTCTGTCAGGGCGGCATTAGCTATCGGCCACACCCATATACCTGTCCAAGTAACCCATTCAAGAGGAAACAAGGAGCACGACAAATACCTCTGTAGGCAAATATCACTCGACCGTCAAAGGAGCAGCGGAGAGCAACGATTAGAACTCCCACCGGCTAGTACAACTCACCCCTAGTCTCTTTCAGTAGTTCCACCACTTCCCGATGGCAACCCCAAGAGGTGTGCCCAGCCAGCTCAAGTAGCAACCACCAGCGAGTCACGACTCATAGTTAGGCCCAGAAAGCACACCAACGTGCGTCCATCCAGCAGCGCAATCAGTGTATACGAAACCATGGCATCGGCCGCGCGCGCAGGAATACTCCTGTGAGCAAACCTGCTTCCCACCCCGCCCCGGGATAGCCATTTAGGCTAGGTGAAACGGCTGCGGAAGTCTGCCCTACGAAACCTAGCACTGCTGGAACCACTCCTGATGAAAGAGATGGTTACTCGTTCCTTGGGGTGTCCACACTGGCGTGTCAAAGGCGGCAAGAGTCTGCACGGGGTCAGCAAAAAAGTCATCCGATGCAAACAATCTCTCGAGGTTAGTTTCGATGGCATCTTCACACTTCAGGCCATCAAAGAGATAGTCACCATATCTTGCCAATATTTCCGTAGGTGTGTCGGTCCCTTGTGCGGCTCTAATGGACATCAGCTTTCCATGGGTCACAGACATCAAATCCCAATTGCTAGGCACATAATTTTCAATGTGGTCCTGATCAAGGGGAGTCTCGCCTGCATTTACTTCCGGGTCAAGATTTGGCACTCTCACTTCGATATGCAGAGTCGTGGGATTCAATCGACATGCGAGAAGTTCCATGTTCTTACTGGCCAGTAGACCCGTGCCCACTAGTTTGCGTGTCAGGGGAAATCGAATGCCTCCCCCAACCTGCTGCTTGATGGCAGGGACTTCGGCTTTTCCTTGCTCGATAAACAACAAACTGCACGGGTCGGTTTCATGTTCATACTTCTTCACGACAAGGCCTTTCCGGGAGAACACAATATCCTGCCATGACCCCAAGAATTTGTGTTTCTTCGCATTAGATAGTACAAGGTCGAGGAAGGCAGTTGGGAAGTAAATCTTTGCGTTACGGAACGGCAAATTGCCCTTGGTGATGACCGATTCCACATCATGCAACATGACAAACGATAGCATAATAGAAGCATCTCTGCACTGAGGAGCAATGACCATGCCCTTCGGTGTTTGCCTGAGCGCTTGGACCGCCCCTGCAAGTTCCATGATCAGACTTTTATACCAGAATAAGAGGTCTTCAAACAGCTCCCACTCTTTGAACTGCCGCACGAATCCAATGAGGCGTACTCCTTTGAATAAGGAAGCAATTAGCTCGGCCACCGGAAGAAGGCCCTCGCTAAGTCCAGCGATGACATCTTCTTTCTGCTGGACCGCTCTAGGGTCATTGAGTCGCCTTTCCAGAGTGCACCGCCTCCAACCACCTTTGCATCTCTGCGTCATCTGCGGTATCCGAAGATGGGTATTTTTGCTCGCCTGCATCGCCTCGGTAGCACTAAGCTAAGGTCGATAAGAAGCAATGAAACCCGGTGAAACAGAGTGAAACATACAAAGCTTTGAAGCGAAGAAGCAACAGAAGCAAAGGCAGCAAACTGCGAAAATATATACATGCAATGAATTCCCCGCCTCACAACTTCTCTGCGTACTTTCAATGCAGATGGGCCAATCAGCCGAAAATTGACATTGTTGTGTAGTGCTGATGGCCATTAAGGCCACCAGTCCAACCAGTCCACTGTGTGCTTGTCGACAAAACGGCGGGAAAATTGTCGTACTATTTGTAGGCTACACACGCTGGCCTGCAATAGGATGCCGAAATAACCCTCGCGGAAATTTCAGTAGCAAAACCTTTAACCCTCGCGTAAATTTCAGTAGCAAAACCTTTTGTCGATGCTGCTGGCATCGCTATGATGTTTCTTGTTGTATGTAGGGAAGCCCAAGATGGGCAATGAGCCATACACGGTCAGTTGGCCCTCGTGTGAGGGCCATGGTACACTTGAGCTGTCCTGGTTGTAGCATCATCCAACGTTAATCGTGATAAGAATAGGGACTCCAAGGGGCGAACCACACCTGTGTTCACACAATGGCCAAACGGTCAATTTCACCGAAATTACTACTTACTGGTGAGGCCAGGGTGTGAAGACTAGTAGGTTCAGCACCTTGTCCAGGCATCTCAACCCGTGCTGTAGTCATGCGGCTACTTACCGGTGACTCGGTGGGGTGCAAATGAGCTCATCCTTCTTTGGGGCTTTACCCTAATGGTGTCGTCAAATCGGACCGAGGGTGCTTGCCTACAGAAAAAACTGGCACTAGACGACGGTTGGCCCGAGAGCGAAAAAAGCGATGTTATAGCAGCCTCAAATATACGAAGCGAAAATAATAACGGATCGATTTACAGATGCAGCGAAAATGATGGTGAAGATGATGGTGATGATAATGAAGTCGAAGAAAATGATGGGAAGGTTGCGATGATGAAGCGTACCGGCGCAAAACGCACCACAACTTAACGTACCAGCGCAAAAAGTACCAGAGCAAAACCTACCAAGACAAAACGTACCAAGACCAAACGTACCACAGCAAAACGTACCAAGTCAAAACGTACCAGACAGCAAAACATACCAGAGCAAAACGCACCACAACCTAAGGTCCAAGACAAAGCGCGCCACATCAAAACGTACCAGCACAAAACGTACCAGAGCAAAACGTACCACAGCAAAACGCACCAGACAGCAAAACGTATAACGCACCACAACTTAACGTACCAGCGCAAAACGTACCAGAGCAAAACGTACCAAGACAAAACGTACCAAGACCAAACGTACCACAGCAAAACGTACCAAGTCAAAATGTACCACAGCAAAACGTACCAGACAGCAAAACGTACCAGAGCAAAACGCACCACAACTTAACGTACCAGCGCAAAACGTACCAGAGCAAAACGTACCAAGACAAAACGTACCAAGACCAAACGTACCACAGCAAAACGTACCAAGTCAAAATGTACCACAGCAAAACGTACCAGACAGCAAAACGTACCAGAGCAAAACGTACCAAGACAAAACGCACCAAGACCAAACGTACCACAGCAAAACGTACCATATCAAAACGTACCGCAGCAAAACGTACCAAGACAAAATGTACCACACCGCAAAACGTACCAAATCAAAACGTACCAAAGCAAAACGTACCGCAGCAAAACGTACCAGACAGCAAAACGTACCAGACAGCAAAACGCACCAAATCCAAACGTACCACAGCAAAACGTACCACAACCTAACGTACCAGACAGCAAAACGCACCAAATCCAAACGTACCACAGCAAAACGTACCACAACCTAACGTACCAGACAGCAAAACGCACCAAATCCAAACGTACCACAGCAAACCGTACCACAACCTAACGTACCACAGCAACACGTACCAAATCAAAACGTACCAAATCAAAACGTACCACAGCAAAACGAACCAAGACAAAACGTACCAAGACCAAACGCACCACAGCAAAGCGTACCAAATCAAAACGTACCACAGCAAAACGTGCGCGGTGCCGAAACAAGGTTCAAAATCGCAATTTTACCTCAGTTTTTGACGTTCAATGTCGAGAAAACGCGAAACGGTCACGACTGAGAATTCAAAATTACAATTTTACCTCAGTTTTTGACGTTCAATGTCGAGAAAACGCGAAACGGTCACGACATAAATTTCAAAATCGCAATTTTTCCTCAGTTTTTGACGTTCAATGTCGAGAAAACGCGAAACGGTCACGACATAAATTTCAAAATCGCAATTTTTCCTCAGTTTTTGACGTTCAATGTCGAGAAAACGCGAAACGGTCACGACCAAAATTTCAAAATCGCAATTTTTCCTCAGTTTTTGACGTTCAATGTCGAGAAAACGCGAAACGGTCACGACATAAATTTCAAAATCGCAATTTTTCCACGGTTTTTGACGTTCCATGTCGAAACTTGAGACGTTCAATGTCGAGAAAATGCGAAACGGTTCACAAACGATGCCGCGCGACGCTTCCAAATCGCAATTTTACCTCAGTTTTTGACGCTCAATGTCCACGAAACGCCAAACGGTCACCGCGGACACCTCAAAATCGCAATTTTACCTCAGTTTTTGACGTCCGAAACGCACGAAACGGCGCACATGTCACGTTTCGTGGCGGTCCGGCGGCACCGCCCCGGCCTTAGAGAGAAGAAGAAAGAAGAGCGAGAGAGAGAAAGATCTGCAGATGTCAGCGTTTGAAGATCTAGATCTGCAGACGTCAGTTGTGAAGATCTAGATCTGCAGATGTGAGGTTGAGAAGATCTAGATCTGTAGATGTTGATGATGCTGATGTGATGATGTACAGATGTTGATGATGCTGATGTGATGATGTACAGATGTTGATGATGCTGATGTGATGATGTACAGATGTTGATGATGCTGATGTGATGATGTACAGATGTTGATGATGCTGTGATGATGATGTAGAGGTGTTGATGATGCTGATGTGATGATGTACAGGTGTTGATGATGCTGATGTGATGATGTACAGATGTTGGTGATGCTGATGTGATGATATCCAGATGCTGATATACAGCTGATTTTTTACGAAGAACCCTTCGCAGGCGCTCTCGGGAATGAAAGGAAGAGAAGAGTCTTCTTATCATCCGTGGTGCGGTATCCGAAGATGGGTAACCGAAATATCTCTTTCCGTTGCAGCCTTTCGTTCTGTAGCCCATGAGACATAGAAGTGTCCTCGGTGCAGGGGCCACATTGCATGAGCAGCGTTCTGCGGGTGATACATGAACTGCCCTCCCGGAAAATACCAATGCTTCCGAACGAAAGGCTGATTTTTGCGAGCCTCCACCAATGTCAAGTGCAGCCTAAGGACACGATTTTTTTGCTCCCATACTCGCCTCGGTAGTACCAGTTAAGATCGATAAGAAGCAGGTGAAATAAAGTGAAACTAGTGAAACAAGTGAAACGGACGAAGCTTCGAAGCATCGAAGAGTAAAAGCAAACGAAGCGAAGGCAGTATAGTCTGCGAAAAATATGAACAGCCTGAGGACACGACGACCATGTGGCGAGCATGCCCAACCCAATGTGAACGGGAGAGAATCTTGTCGATTCTTCCCACACCAGCTTGCAACACCGCAATGACTTGGGCAATGGTATGCTTTAGGTTCGCTGTACCGATCATCATCCGACAAAAAGGAAACGCCGGATTGGATCAAGAAGGATCTGTGGCATGTCGCCGCCGGCCAGCTTGACTGTATTCTCCATCTTAAGTGAGACATATGTGAGGTATTGACACGATAAAGAAAAAGACCCCTGTAGGCCAACCTCTTGTGACTTGCCATAAGTCGACTTGCCTTTAATGGAATCTCTAGCCCCTTCGTCCTCTTCTTCCGGCACAAAGGCCGGATTGGCTGTTCGGTCAGGTGGCTGGAGTCATAGCAGGGCACAAAGCTCATCATTGCATGTGCACGTAAGAAAGCAGCAGTTACGGTCTTGGCAGAATCCCTGGCGCGTTGCTCTTCAAGTGCGAGTGTCTTCTGTTTCACCCTGTGCAAATGTTTGTGCAGCTGGCTTGATGACCTTTTTCGATGGGGCTGGTTTTTCTTCTTTTTGGGGTGGTTTTGATTTGCTGTTTGCGTCCGGAGGGCGCCGCCATGCTGCAAGCGAGGACAGAAATTGACTGTGATATCAAAGTAGTGCATGGGTTTGTTGGTTTTGGTAGTGCTGGTTGGTCTCGTTTGGTTTTTTGGTTTGTTTGTGCCCATACGGTCATCATGCTTTAATTGAAGCTCATGTAGGATCATGTGCAGTCTTTGCAGCTTTCCGGACTCGCAGTGACCTGCATCGTGTGTGCAAGAGGCACTTCCTGAAAAAAAAAAAATGGCGCGTTGCCCTTCAGGCATGGTTTTTATCAGCAGTATTTCGTCGCCTCCTTTTGTTAGCATCACACCAGCAAATGTATCTGAACCGACCGAACACCCATTCCTCGCCTTGGTTGTTGGTATTGATGCCCACAAGATCTTGAGAGAAAGCGCGAACTGGACATTCGTGGACAGAGTTGGTACTCTAGAAGTGTTGAACATATAATGCACGCGTGGGACCCTTCACCAATTCAGCTGCCACCGAGGCAGAGCATGCAACAGCAAGGGCAAGAGAGGAATGTAGCATGGCGATCAGCGCAATCAACGCGAGCAACAGTCAATTGGGAAGTCTTTTTTTGCTCGCCTGCATCGCTTGGTGGCACCAAGCCAAGGTCGATAAGAAGCAGTAAAACCAGGTGAAACAAAGTGAAACGTACGAAACTGCGAAAACAAATACATGCAATGAATTCCCGCCTTACAACTTCTCTGCGCAACTGCTTGCAAATCGGACCATCAAACAAAAAAGTAGGACCGTTGTGTTAGCTTGCAATGGCCAGGAAGGGCACCAGTCCAACAAAAAGGCCAATTAATGAGGGCTTGTCGACAATCTGGCGGAAAGATTGTTGTACTGATTGCAAGATAAATCTTGACAGCCCAACAGGAAAGTCTAACTTCAGGGAAGCTCCAACAGGAAGCTGCTTGTGCATCCATAAAATTTTGGGTCCGAAGCCTTCAGCGAAGGGGAACCTTAGGGGGGGGGCTTGAGGGGGACCCTTGAGGGCTTAAGGGAGGGGGGCGGCTTGAGGGGCGGACCCTTGAGGGCTTAAGGGGGGGGGCTTAAGGGGGTGAGG
>VSDK01006506.1:0-37384 GCA_009767595.1 Symbiodinium kawagutii | reverse complement strand
AGACAGTTGTTTTCTCGAGCGCAGGCTACGCTAAATCTTGAGCCATACCGACAAGGTATGAAGAGTCCATGAACAGGTGACAACAGAAGCTACAAAGACATGTTGAACTAACTATGAACATTGCGTAGGGGACTAACTACAAAAGAATCACAGGGGGCTTAAGGGGGGGGGGGCTTAAGCCCCCCTTCGCCGAAGGGGTTCGGACCCGTCCTCATCCATAAAACAATAGCTGGCTATGCACAAGGGAATGAACCTTACCATGTCCACGCATCAAAGACGGAGTTCTTGGAAATTTCCTCAACGTGCTGCAGTAAATCGTATCTCTTGACTTCTTCACAGTGATTAACAAGATGACTGATGGCAATGCAAAAAGTAGCCGGGTGAAAGGTGCTGCTGGGTGCTTTGAGTCCAATTGGGCTTCACAAGTTTGGAACGGAATTCAATGGCCTCTCTATTACGTCAACGCCTCCAGGGGCCTAGTGTCCATTTCCTACCAGTACGTACAAACACGACACTTCTGGTGCAGCAGCAGCCACCGCACTCTTAAACTCCACAACTTGCTGTGCTTCCTCATAAATTATAAGGCAAATATTGACAAGATGTATCCCAAACTTATTAGGAAAGCCGTCAATGTGCTTATGGATAGTGCCAGTACTGGCAATGAAGATCCGACCATTACTGGGTCTCGACCCTGCTTCTTGTGTCTTACCAGCAACTTCTCATGCAGGGCACACTGCGGTGCATTGTTGAGGAGTGCGGTGCCTTGACAAGCCTGCTGCTCCGGGAACACCTAGCCTTGGCTTGGCCTTTGCTGGCTGTTCCTGTTGCAGTTCGCTTGACGGTACTGCATACTTTTGCGCTATTGATGAATGTGAGTCCATGTTTTGGCTCAGAACCCTTCGCAGCTGGTGATCCCTGTCGTTAATTCTGTACACTGCTGCTCAATACTTGTGAGACTGGTGCCAGCCTGCCCCGCTTGTTCCCATGGAGCATGACCGATGATGATCAATTCGCTCACTGTAGTTTTGGGGGAAGGCTGAGGCCTCCTTCCTTTCTTTTGACGATACTTTCTTTTGGTGACTCGCTTTCGCACTTTGCTTCGCACTATTGGGGCCGCAAATTTGATCGGGTATGTTCTTCTGGTACAAAGCTACTGGAGTTGAATTTGCCCTGGCAAAATACTGTAGTCGCTACCAGGCTGGTTTTCACTGTCCAACGTGGATGGGTGGTGGAAGACGATTGAGATGCTGATGCCTGGCTCTTGTACTACTGAGAAGCGTGAGTGCGGACTGTCACCTGTTTCACCTTTGCACAGATAGTTAGAGTTAGAGTTTTTTCTCACTTAATCCAGATGACCGGAGTGTTGTTTTGCTTGGTTCTGGATTGCGTTGGTTCTTACTTTTTTGGTAGGCTGTTTGGTTTGTTGGTTTGCCTGGTTTGGTTTTGGTTCTTTGGTCATTTGGATTAATATTGGTGATCGTCAGATCCCTTTGTAGCTTCTGGGACGCTTGGTGACCTGCATTCCGCGTGCAATAGGCACCACCTGGATAAAAAAAAATCTTGTGTCTTACCAGCAACAAAAAAACCGTTACAAACACAGAAGCAGAGAAAAAACACTTGAAGAATACCACCAGCATCCAAAAAACACCAGCACAAACACCAAAGAAACGCCACGAGCAAGAATACCAAACGAGCCATCTCGCTTATTGGCTTGGATCAACACGGCGTCTTCAGGTATGGACCCTGTAGCTGACGCCTGCTATGCCACCATGGGGCGCAAGCTGGCCAATGTGAACTTTAGCTGGCTTACGTGTGTCGACCATCACATACACAGTTTTGTTCTAAGTGAGTGTCCAAATGTTCTATAAGAACACTGCTTAGATTGTGATAGTTGACAGTGGTAGGAGAGGCCACTTGGCGCATAGGTGGATGCAGACATGGGCGGGTCAATAGCAATATCAGCCGCTCTGCAACATTGAGAAAGGCCAGTTTAGTCTCCGAAGTCAACAAAGGAGTGCAAGAGGAGTGCTTTTGCACGACAATCACAAATGTGCTCTTCTAGAAATCAAAGGCCTTGGTCAGAGTTAAAGTGTTGGCTTTCCAATCAGTTCTACAAGTGATGAAGTGAAAATGATGAAAAACGATCAAACAAATGCAGGTTTGTTCTAAAGATGAACAAACTGCATTTTTTGCATTAAGACCAAGGTTCTTTGAGCATGGAGCAAGTCTTCAGATTTTTCATTACAAGTTAGACCATCAGGGTTAATTGTCATGCTTGGCAGGTGCCTGGTTAACATCCAGGTTAGCAAGTCTCCGATTCGTTCCATTGTAAAACACTCAAGGATCCTGTAACCTTTACTAATCATACCGGCTTGTGCATGGTAACCATTCTACACGGTCTCAACTCTCCTGTTCTCAATTTAGTCTTTCCGATCCCAACATAGGGCTATCCAATCATTGCTGAAGGTTGGATGTTTGTTTTGCCCACCTTCAAATGTGCTGAGTTTCGTCTTACGCTGTAACTGTGAAAGTTAGGTGACCTGTTTGTACAGGAAAAGGTCCTTTCCATCGCACTTTGGAATCAATTTGTTTGACTGAGAAAGGACCGGAGGTTGTACCCCTTTGGTTGTGTGTTTGGTTGTCAAGCTGACCCAAACTTTGCTAGTTTGTGTTAGGAGTCACCATAGTGTATCATAGATAGTTGTAGTCAATCCATCCTGTAGGACCGTATAGGATCTAGGATGACTAGGAAGCCGCTAGACGCAGTAGATGTTATCTTGGTAGTTGTGACTTGTCTTGATTGTAGTTTCTTTTGAATCTTGAAACTTGAGAATTTCGATTTTTTAACTTGACTTGAACTTGCTTTGAGAAGAAGTTGAATTTTAAGAAAGAATTTGGAAGACTGAAGTCGTTTGAAGATCCTCTTAAGGAAGATTGACTTGAGACGTTGCTGAACCGATACCGGTTTGGCTTAAGAACCCGAGTGAAAAAGATCAGCTGCGCTGCTCTGCGTTTTTCATATGGTAGCGGAGCCCCTGAGATCCTAAGAGGTGAGGGGCAAACGCTTAAGAGAGATCTGTGTGACACTGAGTAAGAAGAAAGACATTAGAGAAAGAGCTGAACAAGTTGTGAAGAGAAAGAGAAGCCATGGTGACTGATGGAAGTGGTCCTGGTAATGGAAGTGCGCCAGGAAGTGTTCCTGGAGATGGTACTGGAGCGGTTCCCATGTCACCGCAGAGAGATGATGGCAATCGAGTGGCAGGAAATATTTCACCGGCAACTGGAGGATCAGTGCCGAGTGGATCTGTGCCAGCTATGCTTGCAAGAAGTGCAGGAGCAGACAGCTGGACCCCCTTCGATGCCACCTGGAATCCCAGCAGACCTTCTTCAGAGAAACGATCCCTGGGCAAGCTTCGGAAATCTATCGCAATCCAACTTGAGCTCGGTCATTTTTTTTCGCATGACACTTCCAGCTTGTGCTGGAGTACCTCCTGGAAGTAGTGGCTTTGTGACTCCACCAGGTACTGGTGATGAAAGTAGTACCAACGTAGGAGGAGTCTTTTGAGGAAACCTTTCGTCAAATCCTTCAGCGATTCCCTCAGCTACTGGTGGTTTCAATTATGGTATGCCATCAGGATTTCTGGATGCAAGTGGAAGTGGAAACTTTGGACAGCCTGGAGCTTCGTCAACTGGAGGTGGTCCCAATCCCACCGGTACCGGACATCAAGCTCCAATGATGGCCATGATGGCGCAGATGTTGCAGCGACAGATGGTGCTGACTCAAGGGCTGATGCAGCTCATCCAGAACCAGAACCAAGCTGGAAGTCAAGGAAGTCAGCAGCCTGCTCAACCAACTCCTGTGCAGACTTTAGGTGCTACATCTGGGAGTGGCAGCAACGAGAAGCTATCCATGGACACCAAATGGATACCGGCGATGCCCATGCCGGAGTGGAAGCAGTGGGGCACACATGCCAAAGAAGTCAGTGGCTTTCGCCTCTGGCTTGACAAATTCATCAGCTGGATCAGCCTCTTGCACGACCAGTACGGCTGTGAAGTGCAGGAAGCCCTGAAGTTTACCACAGAGGTGGTTCCACAGGGCGCCGATCAGCAGCTGAGATCCAGAAGGCTGTTCCACTTGCTGCAGCAAAGCTTCGCAGGCTGCGGTAAGGTCGAGAGCCTTATCCGAAGCCAGATTGTATCCCAAGGGGTACATTCATCCACTGGATTCGAGCTTCTGCGCTTGTTGAGAAGAGAGTTCGCTATCTTCACCAGGGCTGAGGCTTTGCATTATCGCGAGAAGGTGATGCAGTTCACTGTATCCAAGAACACAGTGGACGCATTGATGGAAAGCCTCCGCGAAGTGCAAATGGCCATAGAGCATTACCACGTGATGCTCGATGCCTCACTTGTGGCGCCAACACTTCAGGACTTGCGCCTCTCCGAGGGTGACCAGTTCTTAGTGTACCTCAGAAACCTCCCGGACCGTGTCAGAGAGCGCATCCAGATTGTGGTCGGGGTGACCGCTGTTGCCCAGTTGTGGGTAGCATCCCACGAGTACTACGTCAGATCGCGCATTGCCGCGACTGATGACAAGTTGCGTGCAGTAGACCGAGACACACAGCGAAGACCAATGTTGGGTCAAGTACCCCGACAAGAAGCCATCGAAACCTTCGAAGCCTTCAGGAGACAAGACTGCCGATCCGAAAGCCAAAGCCAAGGGCAAAGGAAAAGATGCCAAGGGCAAGGGCAAAGGAAAAGGAAAAGGAAAAGGCAAGGGCAAGTCCAAAGGCAAAGGAAAGGGTGGCAAGTTCCAAGGAGTTGAGGATGAGGAATGGCCAGGAGAGGAAGAATGGGATGAAGAAGATTGGTGATACTGGTATCTAGGAGATGAATCCGCGGATGGTGCTGGTGCAGATGACGAAGCTGAGAAAGAAACCGAGCAGGAGGAGCAGGAAGTGACGATGATGATCCGAGATGCTGATGCTGATGCGCTGCCACAGGGAGAAGTTGTACTGAACGCGACTGAGGTAGGCCTTAGGTCTTTGAACGGTGTAGCAAACCCCAAGTCTATGTGGTTGGTAGATTCAGGAGCAACCTGTCACATCTTGGCAAAGAGGTGGTTACGGCAATACGATGTGGTGTTCAAATACCCCGGGCCACCACCGGTCTTGAAGGGAGCTGGCAATCATCAATTGCCAACTCAGTCCATGGTAGATCTTAGGTTCCATGTAGGTAAGACCGAAGTGACCATGAAGCGAGTAGTGGTAGCTGACATCGATGTGAACGTTTTGTCCACCTATTCTCTAAAAGAGATGGGATGGAAGACTGTCTTGTCAGGTGTCGAGGAGTCAGGTCTGTACTGTGGAAAGGTTCGATTTCCTTTGGAGGTCTGTGACAGGGCATGGTGGCTAGAGGTGATTCCAAAAGGTATGGGAGGACCCAAGGCAGGCAAACCTGGGAAGAAGGGTTCCAAGCTGGTACCTATGGAAGTCAACGCTGTTGGTGTTTTGAGAGAGAGCACTGTGACCACTGACAGCGCAGATCCAGCATCGAAAGTTGCAAAACAGACTGAACTTCGAGCCGTTGACGTTTCTTTGAAACCCATTTTAAAACCCACTTTGAAAGCTGAGGAGCTTGTTGCTAAGGCATCTAAGGATTCAGCTAAGGTTGATTCAGCTGTGACGACGTCTGGACCTCAGAAGCAGAAGCCTAGGAGTAGGAAGCCAGGTAGTGAAGTCAAAATCATTCAGCCTGATTTGCAGTCCTTCTCGTATGTGTGTAGGATGATTTCCTTTGGAAGTAGGTATTGCTTTGAGAGTCAGAGTTCAGAGTCATTGCATTCTCATGCCGTGTTTTATGAAGAGCCCAATACCGAAGATGTGAACCACTTTGATTTTGATTCAGTGGATGTGGAAGGCAGTCACGGGTTTGGAGACCATGGACATGCAGGAACCACACGTGAATCCATGAATCTAGGAGTGGACATCTTTCATGACTGCATTGATGAGTTCAGTCAAGATTGCGCTGATTGCACTGCGGTTTCGAGTGAACTTGAGTCTTCGAAATCAGAGGTCTTTGAAAATTGCAAGGTCTTTGAAAGGTTAGAGGTCTTTGAAGATTGCTTTGAACATACGTATGTTGATCCAGAATTCCAGTGTAGGATGTTCATGGGTTTTCCCCAAGAAGTCCAAATCGATGATTCAGAAGGTGAGGCAGAAGGAGAAGAAGAGATCTTTGGAGATGACATTCTGGACGATGATCTTGAAAATGATTCAGGCTATACCCCAAGCATCGCTAGGTCAGATGAAGCTAGGGATCATGTAGACCCAGTTGAAGTTCCTGCTCCCTATGGGGCAGAAGAGTATGAAGGGCCAGAGGGCTCAGACCTTGAACTAGAAGTTCCCCAGTTGATGGGAGATCTTCTCTGGGAACATGAATGCAGAGGCCATTGGCCATACGACAAGGGTTGTGGCAGTTGTGTTCAGGCCCGTGGTAGGACCCCAGCTCGTCGACGAAAGCAGGTTGAAGGGGATGGCACTTCTGCTGATCTTGCTGGAGATTTGATGTACTTTGCAGGGAGACACTGGAAGATCCTTGTGTTGTTGATGATTCAAACTGGTGTTGCTGGTATGGTTGTTCTTGGTGGTGATCGTGAAAGGAACACCAAGTCAGTTGCGCTCTCCTCTGCCTTCGCTCAGCATCTCCATGGCTCGGCGCGGCGGAAACATGGTGTGGGCTGCTCAGGATGTCAAGGATGATTACCCAAACAACACAGTACAACCATATGGTATGTGGCCCCTCCCCAGGAAATCCAAGAGTTGAATCAAAGTCCAGAGTCCATTCGTAGGAGGTTTGAATCTTGAGGTTGCAACTGACAATGAGCAGTATCTCGTCAACTTGATGGAGAGATCATTGCAAGCAAGCACATGTCGAAATTTTCATTGGAGAAACATCTCAGAGTGTAGACCCCGGGCCAAAGGTGTGGAGAAAATCATTTGTATCATGAAGGAAGGTTTGTTTACCAATTGGTTGTGTTTGGATTCCAAGGTCAGGGCAAGGCTAGCTCTTGAGTCACCATTGTTTGGTTGGCTAGTAGGTCATGTGTATCGCACCTACAATGCCCACTGTCGCAAGCTGAAGGGAGGAACTCCCCTCGAGATGATGAGAGGCAAGAGAGGAGGACAACCCCCAAGAAGCTATCCTTTTGGAATCCTTGGATATGCCAAACCTGTTCATGCTCGAGATTGGACTGGTCATCGATTGGTGTTGTGTGCTTACTTGGGATTGAGGTTCAACACTGGTGGTCGTTGTCTTGTTTATCCTCTTCAACCGGATGCCCAAGGGCGTCGAGACATCAAGGCCCACACTTTTCGACCCAGGAATCAGGAACCGTTCTATGATGTTGAGGCTTTGTTCCCACTTATGGCAGGGATTGTTCCTGAGCAGTCTGGACCCCTTGAAGATCAATCCAATGCACCACCTTTCCCAAAGGCTGAGGTTCCATTGGTAAATCCCGCGCCGCCACTTCTTGAGAAGAGGCAAGTTCAGGTGACATGGAGGTTGAGGAGAACATCCCAAGAGGAGAAGGTCCACAACCCATGGCACTGGACAGGATTGAAGGGTCAAGAGGTGAGGAGCCTGAGGAGGAATTGGAAGGTGGTGATTGGTTGGACAAGCTTCTTTATCAATCCCAGTGTGCAGAGTGGAACAACTTTTGTTTGAGGGAAGTTGTCATGGACACCAATCCGGGTAACCCAGAAGATCGGACTACCTTTGAAGAAAAGTTTGGTGGTATGGACATTGTTGTTCATGTCTCAGATAATCCAGTGGATGAACTGACAGGCCTAGCCATGAGTCACAGCCAGGTGGCCGAAGGCATGCGCACTGAGGTCAAACAGCTGGAGAGGCTTCAGGTTGGTAAATGTCTTCTAGAGGCTGAAGGTCGTGAAATGGCAAAGGTCAACAAACTCCAGGTTCTGACAAGCCGATGGGTGATAACCCAAAAGACAGCAGACATAGCTCGATGTCGATTGGTCGTGAGAGATTTTGCTTCTGGTGGCGAGAGTGCCTTTAAGGCAGGGATTTATGCCCCCGCTAGTTCGCTAGACTCTTTGCGATGCATTTTGGCGTGGTCGGCTGTTCTTGGTTATTCCTTGTTGACTGGTGACGTCAGCGTGGCGTTTATGTACGCTCCAGTGGAGCTTGGAGCAGTAGACCTAGTTCTACTACCACCTAGCATCTTGTCACGTCAGGGGTATCGCGTAGTTCTTCTATTTCAAAAAGCTATGAATGGACTTCGAAAAGCTCCCCTGTTGTGGTTCCAAGAGCTTCAAAGGCAGTTGGAAAACCAAGGGAGGACAGGCCACGTTTGAGCCAACTCTTTTCCGAGTCCAGAGCTTTACCGCTCCGGGTGACTTCATCTTGTTGTTGGTTTATGTGGATGACATGTTGCTCGCTTCCAAAGATCCCGTAGACAACGAGAAATTGTTGGAGAGTTCGCAAGAGATTTGGAAGATCAAGAAGACTGGAACTCTCAACAAAGGTTGTACCGGTGTTTTGGAATTTCTGGGGCGAACCATCTATCGAGGTGAATCTGAGGTAGGATCCAACGCCCTTCCTTTTGGTGTATCGCGGAAGTACATGCAGGGCATTTTTGAGTCATGGTCTGAGAACTTAAAAGCGCCAAAAGAGTCCACGGCTCAGCCAAAGATGGAGGAAGTGTAGTCATCCCATTTGAAGGCCAGTGATGAAGGTGCGGAACTCAGCGACGCCGCGACGGCGAGGTACCGGAGGGTTCTTGGACAGCTCGCATGGGCTGCTCTCTCCCGAGCGGATTTGGCTTTTCCAATTTCCTTTTTAGCCAGCCACCAATCCAAACCCAATCCGGCAGCTGAGGCGACCATGAGGGTCTTTCTTAGATGGTTGTTGGCGCACCTTCATTTTGTTCAATGGATGCCCGCATCTAATCCGCCAAATGGTGAGTGATGAGCGTACGATTCTTTGTTTTTGTGACGCGAGTTGGTCAGTTGACTCCGTTTCGGGGGGAATAATTTGTTGGCAAGGTTGTTGCTTGAAATTCTTCAGCCGAAAACAAGAGGTTCCCGCGCTTTCATCCGCGGAAGCGGAAGTCATTGCCATCACGGAAGCAGCGAAGGAGGAAGTTTCGCTAGGTATGTTGATGGAGACCATCCGTGAGGGTATCCCAATGGATGAATTGGGGATGCCAAAACAAACCACGGGAACAATGAGTCTCCTTCTTTACAACGAGCTTTCGTGCAATTTCCATAGGCAACATGAGCGGATTGTTGCGACGCGTTAGGCATCTTGAATTACGCGCTCTTTACCTCCAACATCTCGCGCGTACGCGTGGAGGAGAATGCTGCTGTTGAAGCGCCAACCCATGGTGCTGAAGGATCCGAGGAGCTTAGAGAAGGTGCTGAAAGGGAGAACTCAGCGACCCCAGTGCCAGTTCCAGTGCCAAGCACCGATGGTCCTAGTGGAGCCGATGGTCCTAGTGGAGCCGATGGTCCAAGTGGAAGTCATGGTCCAGATGGACCGGGAGAAAGTCTTGCCGCAGAAGCTGCAGCGGTTGAGGCCCGTGCTTCTTAGCCCATTGCGCCAAGTCTTGGTTAGGTTGGTGGCGCAAGTTGCCAAGAATACCGAGGAAATGGGTGCTCGAACTGGGGCAGCAGAAGAACAGGCCAAGTATTTGGAGTTGCTTTCGCAAAGCATCCACAGCTCAGGAGGTGGAAGCATCTTTTGGGCAGAGAAAGGAGCCCAAGCATTGAGTTCGTTGAACAAACAGCTCAATGATCTGAACTGGCAGATGGGGGCCGGGGGCAGGCGCAACGACTCCACGCGCATGATTCTCAGCAGCTGCCTTGAAAATCTAGGCCGAGCCAACAAAAGCCTCCTAGAGCTCAAAGAGTTGGGTGGACTGATGCTACGAAGGCTTATTTCGATTCGTACCCAGCCTGAGGAAGGAAACAGAATCCTTAGGGCAATGGACGCAGGAAACAATGTGGCCTGTGGGTATCTCAACCGTATATCTGGAGGACAGCGTCCAGCAGAGCCAGTACACCCACCTAGGAGCGGCCAAGATGAACCTGCTGCAAAGAGAGCCCGTTTGGATGTTCCAGTTGCTGCTCCAGCAGCTCCAGTGCCAATGGCAGCAACTCCGAAGCCAGCAGGTGTTCCAGAGGTTCCGGTGGCAATGGGATCTGGAGGAGTTCCAAGAGGAGTTGAGATGCAAACTGGAAAGGCACCGGCTGTGAAGCCCATGCCAGTGCAGCCACCTAGCCAGTGGCGTGTGATCACCTTGGACGGTACGAAGTTGCGTATCAATCTTCTATTTGGTCTCACTCGAGACCAATATCAACGAGCGGTGAACACTAGCCCTTACGAGGCGACCATTCAATACATTGAGATGGGCGACGAGATTTACAGGTGTTACTTGATGGAGTCTGGCGATGGCGCTCCACGAGTGTAGGCTGCCTAGGACTATGGCAAGATGCAAGATGCTGATGGGTGAGCGGTCTCTGCAAGGTAGCCCGGGTCGGTAGGAACTAGGGCTCTAGGAAAGGACTGCTTCGTTACCAGCGTTGACGAGGGGAGGCTTTGGAAAAGAAGTTGCTGACTGCAATGAGCCTCGAACCGTTTTGCCAGTAGGAGTCACTAGGAATTGCATTCTAGGAAGCTCTCTAGGAAGAGGCTGCTAGAAGCCTAAGAGCACTAGGAGTTCAGTGAAGTTCGCAGTGAACTTTGATTTCATTCAGTGAAGTTTCCAGTGAACTTTGAATCATGCAATGAACTTTGAATCATGCAATGGAATCTTGATCTTTGTTTCTCTTTTTAATTTTTCATTTCAAGTGAGAAGCTGATAGGAATCGTTGAGTGTTGACAGCCATGCTTGAACTCTTCGAATTGTTGCTTCTTTCACTTTTGATGACACTTTTTGGAGTCTTCATCTTGCAGTTGAAGATCATGAGAAGGATGCATGGAGTCTCTGAGGAACTGAGTAAGTTGGCATCAGATGTCCAGGACATCAAAGTGTTTTCAGGGACAGGTTTGGCATCCTCTTCAACTTCAACATCTTCGATGCTGCAGCGACCCCAGTTCAAAGTGCCACCGAAATCACATCCAGCAGATCTTCGGGGACGTCAGAAGCTCTATCAGTGCAGGCATGGTGGAGCCATCCACCTGTCAAAGGATTGTCATCATATAGTAGGGAGAGACACCGTTGTATGGAGTCATTGCCTTGACTGCCTAAGAGCAGGCCACACCATGGAATGAGCTTTGAATGCTCCAAAGGTTTTTGAAGTGCCCAGTGAACCCAGGCATTCAAAAGGTCGTGGAAAGCTTGAGCCGTTGTTGAAGTTGAGAAGGAAAACAAAAGATCCTAGAGTTTTGCAATCTCTTTTTCTAGGTTGAGTTCATGTCCACTTCGAATCTCAGTCTTTTCCCTAGACACTGTACCATCTAGAAGATGATCGCTGTGTGGAATGTGAGTTTATCCAAAGGATACCTTTCGCAATCCCTCCTAGATTTCTTTGACTGAGGTCCTCGGGGAACATGTCCTAGAGTGTTTTTGTTCTTCAATCTAGAGTTGCAAACGTTGTTGAAACAGTTCGTTTGTGGTTGTTTTGAAAACTTGAGTGTTCTGTTTCTCTTTTTCTGCGTGCTCATGCTTCTGCTGCCGTTTACCCGATGATGACTTTCAAAGAGAAAGGATGTGCAAACCGTGATGCCATCCAAACTATCTCAAAAGAAAAGTCTGAGGGTAACTCTTGAAACCTTTGTTGAACTTGTGGTGTTGTTGAAACTCTCTGTGTTCTTTGACTGTGGTGACATGTTGAACTCACAAAGCGTCCAGAGCTTAAGAGTCAGGAGCTTAGTTGATAGCCAGGATCTTAGTTGTATAGGTCCGAGCCGTAGTGTTGAACGAGTTCTGGAAGGTTCTCCAGGTGAGGTAAAGGTTATGGAACCGAGAAGGGGTGTGAAAGTTAGGTGACCTGTTTGTACAGGAAAAGGTACGTTTCCATAACGCTTTGAAATTAATTCGTTTGACTGAGTAAGGACCGGTGGTGGTACCTCTTTGGGTCCCTGTGTTGTCTTTCTCTGCTCTCTTTTGGTCTTTGTGTGTTTTGGTTGCCAAGCTGACCCAAACTTTGCCAGTTTGTGTCAGGAGTCACCATAGTGTATCATAGGTAGTAGTAGTCAATCCATCCTGTAGGACTCTATAGGATCTAGGACGACTAGGAAGCCGCTAGAGGCAGTAGGTGTAGTATCTTGGTAGTTGTGACTTGTCTTGATTGTAGTTCCTTTTGAATCTTGAAGCTTGAGAGTTCTTTTGACTTTTTAATTTGACTTGAACTTGCTTTGAGAAGAAGTTGAACTCTAAGAAAGAGTTTGGGAGACTGAAGTCGTTTGAAGATCTTCTTAAGGAAGATTGACTTGAGACGTTGCTGAACCGATACCGGAGAACCCGGGTGAAAAAGATCAGCTGCGCTGCTCTGCGTTTTTCATAGTAACAGATTCTAATCATATCATTGTGCCCACCCTTTGCCGTATCCAGTGACGTTGCGCTGCAATTTTTGTGGTGCTATCCGCCAGGTTGTTCACATTGCCTTGTCTTGCGCTTGCGTTTCACAGCCACGTGAATGATCAAATCCTTCTTTCAAAGCAGACGTTTCATTAAATATCATACTGTGAACATTGACGCCTTGTGCAAATATTTTTCTTGAGGTCTGCGCAGTGAACAGGTCCTTCGAACGTAGAGTTGGGTTGCTTATTCCATCGCCAAAGTCAGCAGAGGTGACCTAGTAATTTATGCTCGCGTGTAAGATTGGGGTGCATGAGGGCGGTTAGCGTATAGCTGTTTTGCCGAGTGCTTATGACATGCAAATCACCTGCTACCCATCTGTCAGAATATTAGGAACAAAAAGATCGGATGAGTAGCCAAGATAGCGTTAATTTCTCGACATGGGCTGCTTCATCTATCTAGGCGGCCCTTCCAGTCGAGAGTTTCGGTTGAGCCCTGCAATCCATAGCTGTTATGGAGGACAGGAATCGAAAGTAAGTAGTTACCTCTATGATACTTGATCACTAGGATCGTCAACTAAGAAGGCACTCCACGCAGTGTGCATGATTGTTTTCGTTTCTTCCTTCCTCAACACGCGCCAGTGCCCATCTTCGCCTCTCATAGGCTGTAGTCTCTCTGCCACGCACCAATGCTGAGTATTATCTATGATTGTTCAGAATCTACGTCATCTTGATTGGGGGGCTGGCCTCTAGTAGTAATCCAGACGGGGCCAGGAAAGAGCTTGGCGTTTTATAGAGTCTAGTCGCTTGCCTTGCCGCTTCCCTTTCTTGCCTTCCTCTTGCATCAATTGTGCATCTTTATCTCGCAATCCGTTTGGTGACGTCTTTGACGCGGAGTAGTAGTGGCAAGAGCCTGCCCCATCCTGATTGGGCTTAACGCAATTGCGCTTAACTCAGTTGCGCTTAATATGCAGAGTGGCAGTGCTTGTTCAGGTGCGGATGTGGTGGACATGCTGGTAGGTCGCGAGTTTTACCAGCCGCTTTCCTTACCGCGCATTGCTGTGCCAAACATGGGAAACATTGCTATCCATGAGAGTCAATTTTCTGTATGCTCTTTTCTTATTTCCACCTTTATATCTCTCTTTGGTTCCTCCCTGTCCTTTGCTCTGCTTCTTCCTCTTTCTGTGGTTTTGTTCTCCTTTTTCTTCCCTGTTCATCCGCTGCCATGTTCGCAGCTATCTACCTAGCCCTTCGGGCTACGGGCCAGCAGTGTCGGCATTGGGTGTCAGCGCTTGAGCACAATTGCAACCATTTTTACCTCTTGACCTTGAGCATTGACATTGTCATTTTTCGTCTGTCCAACTAGTGCGTGTGGGTCATTTCACTTCACCTGAGCCCTATGGCAATCACCTTCGTGTTTCGAAACTGTCACATGCTTCACGTTCACTTTTTTGGAATTGTTTGACTTGGAGCTTTCGTTCGGTGGCCAGTATGGTGATTTATATTCTCTCCTTATCCTTAAGTGACTCGCTGGTTTTTTTCTAGCTCTCCATGTCACTCCAGTTGTGGGGAGACTCAACGAGCTCGATGATTCATATTTAAATAAGGAGGACATGCTGTCAGAGTCTGTCATTAAAGCCGGTGGTGTTCTGTGGACCCAGCTGAACTTTTCAGTCGTTCATTCGCAGGTGCCTCCTCGTGAGTGCAGACGTGAGCATTCCACCACAGCGTGCTGGGGCCGAAAGCAAGGGCAGCATTTCGGATTCACTTGATCCGTTGTGGGCAATTCCAATTGGCAAGATCCACGAATCCAAATTTCAAAGAAGAGGCGGCTAACTTGACACCCAGCACTACCTGCATTCTTTTCCAACATGCAACTTCGTTGAGTCCCGTTGCCATGCCAGACGAGACAAGCGGGCTGGGTTCGGGATTTACCTACTTTCCATCCGCAGAAAATTTTGGCGCCGGCGGCTTTTGTGTTTTTTCCCGCCTTCTATCCATGGCTTGTTCCTGTTTCGTTAGGCGGCCCATTAAGCAAAACCGGAATTGGCGTGTATGATTAATAGTGCCTTTATTCTAGCCATTGCAAATATGTCTCTCTTCCTGGCCTGGTATCTGCACTCATTGCCTAAATCCTGCCTTAAGATGGGTCGTTGCAGTTGTTTCTTCATTGCGAAGATGATGATCCTTCTGCTTTCCGATTGTTCTGCTCGATCCGCAGAGGACTTCACTTGATAGTCGTGGACATTGACAACTGAGTACAACGGCTTGTGGGTGGCAAGCTTTTCAGTTCGTACTTGAAGAGTGGCAAGTTAGGACTGCAGTCGCAGGGGTTCATGTGGTCGCAGTGCCAAGGTGAGCTCAGTTTGATAGAGGGCAAGTGTGGGTTCACCACCGCAGGCATTGCCCATTCCAATTCTTAGCTTGAGGGAGGCAATGCACACGGGCTAGAGCGAAATCGTGACCGCTTTTGATCTCTTTTTTGTCGCGTTCCGTCAAGTGATTTCTTGTGTAGTTAGTCCGGCTATCGTTAGGCGCTTCAGCATCATCCTTTTCGACAACAACTCCTCGATTCCGTTCTATTGATGTGAGATAGGCCATTGGTTGCAGTGCTGGTCCTCTAAGCTCATGTGAGGAATTGGCTCTTATTTTCAGCGCATTCTATTGCGTATAACTTGCCCGAGCCCAACTCCGACAAGCGCCTTGTCGCAATGTTGGTTTTCCTAGCATGTTCTCAATAGTCAGCAGTAATCTGGCGTATGTAGTTGATCGTTCATACAGCCTCGCAAGCGGTCATGTGTCTTGGTGTTCATCGCTTGAGCGGCATGACGCTTCCCGTCCCCACGTCCACTTGTGACAGTTGGCAATGAATGGTTTCAGTCTCCACGTCCGCTCGCTTAGGGAAATGAATGGATTCTGTCTCCGCGTCCATTTTGTTATAAGGGAAATGAATGGGTTCGGCCTCCATGTTGCTCGGTATGTGGACCCTTTTTGTCTAGGTGCCGTCTTGCTGGTCTGTTCAAACATATTATTCGTGAATGCTGTTGTCCCGCGACTGCGCCATATCCGTCCCTCAGCTATAATTTGCTGACTCGCCGTCCACTTGGCGCAGAGGCGTGCTTGCTGCACGGCAGTTTCAGTGCGTAACATTTCCCCCGTTGGTGGGGCACCGGTTGCCCGCCTGCCTTCTATATTGAGTTCAGTTCATTCTTTAGGTCAGGTCACTGAAGCCCGGTTTCGTCGCTCGTCGCCCTTTAGCTTGACGATTCAATAGAAAAACTTCTGCTCTTTGCCGCGCAATTTCGAGCCTTTTCATCCCAGCTTCCAGCTTCTTTTCCATTGGACTTTATTTGTCACTGTGGTGCTTCTTCATTCAAACTGTCTTTTGTTTGAAAGGCCGTTGGATGGCGTTTTCTCTTATTTACCGCATTTCCCTTGGATGGTTTTTTTTTCGTTCAGCTATAACATTAACTGCATGTCCTGCTGTGTAAACATAGGGGTTCTAGCTGAAGGACCAACAGAACCAATTTCCAGTTGCGCCGCCAGCCTAGAGTGTGAGAGAAGGCGGTCCGAAGGAGACAGTGTAGCAATTTCTATATTATCCTCAAAGAACTGTTGAACCATAATGCCAGCTTTGGGAAGGGGAACGGAGTCAAGGTGTAACGGTGCAGATGTACATGCCAAACATCAGCGTGGTGAGAGGGCGCGCTTGATGTTCACGGTTCTACAGCGCGTTGGCCAAATCACCAAAGCTTGAGAGGAGCAAGCTTAGCGTGCCAAATGCAGTCCATGTAGGCGCAGATCTCCATAGAGCCATCTGCAAGCGCGGCGGTTTCTCAATACGCCATATCCTCCCAGGCCAAAGCGTTTTCTCATTTAGCAGCACCTTAAGTCTGGGCAGAGGAGAGGCTCAACAACCTTTGTTGCTGGTGCGTGGCCCTTTTCCTCATTGAGCTCGCTTCTGCTCAATCGTCCAGTAACAAAGCAGTCTCAAGGCAAGAGCAGATGCAGCGGTGGCTGTCAAAATCAATTCGTGTGCCCTGCCTCTGGCAGTGTAGTGCCGCAGCCATTTCCGCAGCTGTCTACCTAGCCCCACGAGGGCTTAGGGGAAGGGGTAGGCCCGCGCCTGACACGTTGACGTCCGGCGCATTCGGCGCGGGGGCCTAGCCATGGCTTTCCTTTGATAACATGACCTTTGGCTGCTAGTCGCTGCTCCGCCATTCGTTGTCCGACCCGCGGGGGTTTGACGACTTCCTTGCAGCATTTCGCAATGCTCGAGCCTTTGTCCTGCGAGGCGGCCCCTTGGTTTCGGAGCACGGAGGATCGCGACGCTGCCCTGGTTGTGGTTTGCTGTTTCTTGGTTCGTGCTGGTTTCCTGGTTTGGCTTGGTTTCCCCCTGCTCTGGTTCTGGTCCCTGGTCTGTTTCAACTGAAGGGCTGTCTTTTCACCTTCGCAGTCTGTCACAGTGACCGAGGCTCCGCGCCACAACGGCACTACCCCAGACAAAAAAAAGCTTTGCGTTTGCCATTCGTCTTTCGGACACTGTGCTTGACGCCGCTGCCTCACCCATCTCTTCTCTCGCTCAGTTTGTCGACCAACTGCGACCATCCTAAATCCTCTGATGCTTGACTGACTACATTGCAGTGCGCAAGGCTTCGGCATTGTTTATCCGGTGCCGACTATCCGTAAATGCTTCAGTGTTCCACTGCAATTAATCAGAGATGCTGATTTGACATGCGAGTCCATCCTGGCAGAGGTCAATCCAAGAGGATCACAGTAAGGGTGGTAGTGGTTCGGGATCCATCATGCTATTTGTCCTTTGTGGCAATGGTTCCCTCCACTCACCGCTCTCTACAAGCGCAATTCATACAGCTCTTGCAAGGTATAGCTTTTGTCGCAGCTAATAAGGGAATCCTCAGCAATGGCGTATCCTGCTCCTTCGAAAGAGATAATCAGCGTTGGCATTTGCAGGGTTTGGCGGATGGCTGTGGCTTGACAAGCCCAGTGCCCTTGAGGGACGATTGGCCTTCGCTCTGTGTTTGCCTCTCGTCCTTCGGGCACGGTTCTTGACGCTGCTGCCTCGTATCTTTTGTCGTTTAACAATGTCGCCGTGCTGCGATTTTCTCATCTTGAGTGAGTCTCTTCATGCTGCTTGTGGACACCCCGGCTTTTCCGTCACCAGGTCACACTTCGGCGAAATGCGATTCACTATCACTACGACTTTGATTCACAATTGCGAAGCTATTATCGCTTGTCAAGCAAAGACTCTGGTCGCGCGTTTCGAAGGTAGGCTACATACTTGGCAGCTATGTGTGCATGTTTCTACATGCGCCCTCTGCCTCGTACCTCTGTGGCTATGGATCTGCGATGTCTTTGATGGCCATTTACCTTTTACGATGCGCTGGATCAAGCTGCGTTTATTCGTGAGGCCTTGCGACACTTTCGGATCTTGCAACCTTTCTTGCTTGTCATTTCTGTACAGTTTTTTGATTCAGTCTCACTATAAGCTAGTTAACGCACCTTCATGGATTGGGGTCTGTGATTTCTTAGTAGTTGTATTCATGACCGCTGCCACAGTGCAAATGCGGCGTCCTCGCAGAAAAAAAATCGTTTGTTTGAGTTGTTTCTTTCCATTTTGGTATGGATGGGTGAATCTGTGCTGGACCTCTCGGTCTATTTCATTTCAGAATATTTTCGTTGACTGTGACTTTCAACCCACTCTGGCAAAAAAAACAATTGCTTGCGTCGCGGAAAAACAAAAAAGATAATGGCGAAATGAAGGACAAACGAATCTGATCATATCCACGAACCGAGCAAAAGACGCAGAAGCAGATGCAGATAGTGAGAGATAAATAGGTGAAAATCATGAAGATGGTGAGGGCATGATGCAGATGATGAAGATGATGAAGATGATGATGAAGATGAAGAAGATGAAGAAGATGAAGAAGATGAAGAAGATGAGGAAGATGGTTTTATGCTTCTGACTTACAATTGTCGAACTTGGCAAAGTGCCACATAGGGGACACTGACGAGGAAAAAAGATGAGGAACACGAAATCAATGGTGAAGGTGAGCAAGATGGAAAAGATGAGGGAATTGGAGAAGATGCAGAAGATGAAGCAGATGAAGAAATACAAAGAATGAAACAGATGAAGACGATAAAGAAGATGAAGAAGATGAGGAAGATGAAGAAGAAGATGAAGAAGATGAAGAGGACGAAGAAGATGAGGAAGTTGAAGATGGTGAAGAAAATGAAGAAGATGAAAAAGTGAAGAAGACAAAGAGGATGAAGAAGATGACGCAGATGGGGAAGACGAGGAAGATGAAGAAGATGAAGAGGATGAACAAGATGAAGATGATAAAGAAGATGCTGAAGATGAAGAAGATGAAGACGTTAAAGACGATGCTGAAGAGGATGAAGATGAAAAAATGAAAGCGATGAAGAGGATGAAGGATGAAGAGGATGAAGAGGATGAAGAGGATGAAGAGGATGAAAAGGGTGAAGAGGATGAAGAGGATGAAGAGGGTGAAGAGGATGAAGAGGGTGAAGGGGATCAAGGGAATGAAGAAGATGACGAGGATGAAGGGGATGAAGAGGATGAAAAGGATGAAGGGGATGAAGAGGACGAAAAGTATGAAGAGGATGCAGAGCATGAAGAGGATGAAGAGCATGAAGGGGATGAAAGGGATGGGAAGAATGCACGACGTGAACGAGAGAAAGAAAATGAAAGCGATGCAGAAGATGAAGAAGATAAAAATATGAGGAAGATGAAAAGAATGAAGAGGAGGAATAAAATGGAGGAAATGGGCAAAATGAAGAAAAGAAAGGGACGAAAACAATGAAGAAGATGGAGAGGAAGGACAAGGAAGAAGATAAAAATATGAAGAAGATAGATGAAATGATGAAGAAAATGAACAAAATGAAGAGGTCAAAAAAGAACCAAGAAGATGAAGATAACGAAGATGATACAGAAGATGAAACGCGACGATGAAGGTGAAGATAATGAAGAAAAGGAAAAAGATGATAAAGAGTCAGGAAATGAAAAAGATGCAGAAAATGAAAAAAATGAAGGAGATGAAGAGCATATGAAAATGCAGAAAATGAAGTAGGTGAAAAAAATGATGAAGAGGATGAAAAGGATGAAGAAAATCAAGAAAATGAAGAAGATGAAAAAAACAGATGATGAAGATGAAGAAGATGAAAAAATGAAAAAATGAAGAAGATGAAGAAGACGAAGAAGATGAAAAAGATGAAAAAATGATGAAGATGGCGAAGAGGAGACTGATCATGATGGTGATGATGAAGATGATGCTGATGATGATGATGGTGATGATGATAATGATGATGATGATGATGATGATGATGATGATGGCGATGATGATGGTGACGTGAGGAAAATGATGACATCATTGGAACTCAAACTTTTGCAGCTGATAGACACAAATAACCCCTTCGCCTTCATCATTGTCATCATCGTTTGCCATCATCATCATGATCATCATCATCATCGTCATCCTCATCATCATCATCATCATCATCATCATCATCATCATCATCATCATCATCATCATCATCATCATCATCATCATCGCATCATCGTTGTCGTTATCATTCCCATCACCATCATCATCATCATCATCATCATCATCATCATCATCATCGTCATCGTCATCGTCATCATCATCATCATCATCATCATCATCATCATCATCGTCCTTAACATCATCATTATTAGGAACATCTTTCATTTTTTTGTTTTTTTTATCGTTTTTGTTTTTCTGTGTTTTCTTTCATTTTTTTTTTGAGGGGGCAGGCCTCACGAAAATGAAATTTTCAAAAAAAAATAAATTTTTGAAAGGTTACCCCTGCGAAGCGGGTTGGCATCGAAAAAAATGTGAACAACGTGGAGTGTTTAAGACTTAACCTTCATAAAATGGCAAGCAGGTCATGATGGCACTTTTCGGACGAAAAAAAACATCGGCAAACATTGAACCTTTCTGATCAAAATCAAACATTTTTTTCAAAACCAAAGAAAACTTAACATTTGACATTCCGAGGGCTCGTGAGGGTCACGTCGCAAAAAAATCGATGAAACGTGAAACAGTTGGAATTTTAGAGAAATTTTCGAAACAAAACAATGTTTTTTTTCCAAAGTCGAGTTTGACACGATTTTAGTTTTCGTAAAATGTTTTGGAAAATCTCTTATCCAGGATGGGAGTCACAAAACTTTGCGGTTCATTGTTTGCGCCCAAAAAATTTTTTCAACACGATTCACATCATTATGCGATCGAAATGAAATGTGCGCTTGGCACGGACGAGGCGCAACAAACAGCAAAGGTACGAAAATCGTGGGATGTCTCGGTGCGACGGCCTTTTGCGAGAACCAGAAGTGCATTTTTGATTTGTGGGATTGTTTGACATTTTTGCCTTGTCATTTCTTGTCTTGATGCTGCGTCACCCTCTATGTCTTGATTGCTAGAGGCCAGAGTCTGGTAGCAGCAACGTGATGATAGATTTTGTTTTTGTCTGCAGGGTAAAAATGTTTAACTAGTTGCTGTTTAGAAAGTATGGAACACTCAATCATCATAGAATTTGAACGCTTTAGCCTGAAATCAAATCACAGTCACAGCGGATAATGATCTATATATATGTCTTTGAAATGATATTAGATGCGCTTGAGCCATGTCGATAAATGGATTTGCTGTCAAATACTGTTGTTACTGCTACTGCTAGTGCTACTGCCAGTGTTACTGCTACTCCTACTGCTACTGCTAGTGCTACTGCTACTGCTACCGCTACTGCTAATCTTACTTTCTCACTTTCTCACTTCCTCACTTACTAACTTATTCGCTTACTCACTCACTCACTTGCTCACTTGCTCACTTGCTCACTTGCTCACTTGCTTGCTTGCTTGCTTGCTTACTTCCTTGCTTGCTTACTTCCTTATTTCCTTACTTCCTTACTTCCTTACTTCCTTACGTCCTTCCTTACTTCCTTACTTCCTTACGTCCTTACTTACTTAGTTACTTTGGTGCCAACTGATACTAGAAACTAGAAACTAGGAATTATAGCTGCTGTTATTGTTACTAACTGCTCCCACATTGCACTACACTAGCCACTACGCTTACACTACCGCTCTTTGCGACTAGACTAGGTGTACGTTAGGCAGGTGGGCAAATCCACCACCAGTGACTCCTAATCACTAGTCACCAGTCACTAGTCCTGATTCTTCAAAGCCACTTGTCACTTGTTGGTCCAGTAAGCCACTCTTACTACAAGACGAACGTAGGTCAAGTAACCATTACCATTGCAACTTGCATTGTAGGCATTGCACGGCAATATCTTTGTTGAAGCTTTGGTGGTCACGCGCAGCACTCTATATGTGCATCAAAGGACCAACCACAATTTGTTTGCCAATCCTCCGCGGAAAGAACTTAGCACCTGGAGAAGATAGAATTGAAGCAGACTGCACTAGCAACTTCTAGCCCAACAATTCTCCAGCTTAACCGATTGGTGTAATTTTCTCTCCTGAGAGAATGGCTGCCGCTTTGGGGAAATTTAACGTGGTACGATCAAAACACCTTTTTGCACACCAATATATGCAGTTAAAAACGCAGCAGCTAGATTCTGAACCTCCTCGCCACAAATGAGACGATATGCTTCGGGTGGCTTTCTGCTACTTCTCCTTGCATGTCAGGTACCAAATGCTTTTGCTGCAACGTAACGTACGAAGAAACCTGAGTAGAGAGCGCTGAGGAAGAGGATGTTTCGTTGACATCAGTTTATACGGCTTCCTGCTTGTACATGTTTATCCAGCAAGTATTTTGGCAGTATGTGTTTTTTAGCTAAGAAACTCGAGTATAGGTTCGCTGGATTGGCACCCAGGGTCAGGGAGCCGCAGAACATGACAGAGCCAATGGTTCAAACAAGCAATGCACACACACAAACACTTGTGCAGTCAAGACACCACACTGTTCAAGTTTAGTATATCATATGCCGCAAGTGTGTTTCGATCCGGCATCACTTCCCTAGCAAGGAAAACATCGACCTGAAGAGAAAACACTTGGGTTCCGCACAACAAGCATAAGACACCGGTCAACTGAAATGGTTGCATCACTGATCCGGTCGCTTGTGATGTCGGAGCTGTCGGGAAGTGATGGGAGACGCATTGCCATCGCTTGGCTGGGGCCTTGGCCTCCTTTGCAGGGGACCATGAGAACTGGAGAGCGAGGTGCAGTCACCATACCCATGCGTACCCAGAACCTTGCCTACTCCTCCTGTCTCTTGGCACTTTGACTTGGATTCGATTTTGCACTTCTTTACACCTTTTAGAATCTTTACTTTGTCCTTGCATGTAAAGATTTCAGCTAGGTCTTGGAATTGCCCTTTCCTGGCATAAGTTGAGACCTTTGTCCAATGATTGCTTCACTGTTGGGTCCATCTCGAAAAAGGTTTTTGTGGCCTCTCTTGACACCCGGAGCTTACTACTTGCATACCCAGTGAGCTGTCAAGACTAATGTTGGGTGCCATCAACTTGAGGATTGATTGGGTGCGCTTGAAAGGGTGGATGTATTCAAGCAGCGTATGATCATGAACCTTAACATCTTTTGAGGTAGTGTTGCTTTTTCATGACCTCTGTTGGTTCCTCATTTCTCCTCACCATCTTAATTCACCAACGCTCCTCCATCCAACCTACACACATTCGGAATGATTTAGGACATACAATGCGCATAGCAGTGCACATGTTTGCAAGGTTTCGTGATACCCCAACTTGGCATCGCAGACAGAGTTGCATATCTTGTGTAGTTTTCATCTTCATATAACCTTTCTCTCTCTTCCATGTGCGCAAGAGGCAGTCTGACACTCCAACCGTTCACCTTCCTGTCAGAGGTTGGGAGTGCTGATGCGTTTGCTTCTGGAGTTCTGGAGTTGCATTCCCTCTATGAGTTTCAGCATGCTCTCTTCGTCTCCTTGGTCATGTCTCTTTCTCCTCTTCTCCTCTGGGAGGTCCTTGCGATCTCCTCTTTGTCTTCCTCCTGTGAAGGCCTGCCTCCTCTTTCCATAACATGCTTCCCATCATCGGGTCTCACAGCCTCCTTTGCAGTGGGCCCTTCAAACACTGGTGGTTGGGCAGCCTCCTGTCTTTGGGCGGGGTCTTTGGGCTTTGGGGTTCTCACAGCTGTCCATTCTCCGCCTCACTTCCTTTTGCATTATCTGGGGTCGAAAACTGTGGTCCTGATTCTTCCTTTTCCCATAGCCTTTCTCATCTTGGTTCTTTCTTGTACGTTCCCACTCTTGTCTCATTCTGCCAACTTCTTGGGGATCCGTAGCATTTGGTGCGTGACTGATCATCCTTCTTGCCTCTTCCTGCCTTCCACGCATCCTCTGCTCTTCATCTTTCAGAAACAGGGGCCTTCTCAGTGAGGGGAATTGACTTATCGGTGGTACAAGAAGTGTGCTTTCTTCCATAGCGTTTCGAACTTGTTCAGTAAACAATGGGCATCCCCAAACCACAGCTTCGCATTGAAACCCTTTAGTTTCGAGGCAACTAATTTGCAGATGAGGAGTTATGCAGAAAGTCGCCCAAAGGAGATTGAAAGCGCACAGGGGAGTATTGTCAGCTCACACATACAGTACTATAATTGACAGTCATTAGCTAGCATAAACCATTCTTAAGTATACTTAGATCATCAACGGTTTTTCAGTCCCGCAAATCATAAACTTATTTGGTTTATACAGGAGTTTCCTTAGCTATGAAGTCCCCAACCGATCATCATTTGATTCCAATAGCTATATATAGCCTTGGGTTTACATACCTATCATATACTCATCCTTTTGATCCCCAGATGAGTCCCCCAATTCCTGACTCCATGGCAGGCTTTACAAGCTCCCTGACCTGCTGCTTGGAGCAACGGTGAAGCCAACAAGCAGAGCCAGGGAGCCCAGTCACAGTTGGAATGATGGTCAGTCAACAGTTCCAAGATGGCTATGGCCCATGGCTCACTTCCCAAAAGAACATATTCGAGACCATTGAAGAACCGCTGGTTTTCACAGAGAAACCAATCAACTTTAGGGCTGATGGTTTTGAGGCAGTGCCATATTTGCCAGAGGCAGAATCTTTACAGGCTTGGAAGCTATGCGGCGCCATTGGCTGAAGCAGCAATTATTGCGCTTGTTATGGCAGATGAGAACACTCAAAGTCGTGGTTTGAGGGACCAGGGCTGTCTTCTGTTTTTGAACTTATCAGTACCAACCTTACCTGGTGGCTGTCATATAGCTGTGGCTTCCGTTGCAAGTATGTGTGTTTCGATTTCCTGGAAAAAAACACTTGATTTCCCTCTGAACGTTGCTCATGTGGGGATGAGATGGGATGGGATGAGACCGATGAGACCCCCACTACACAGCTCACTGTGTGGTACGCCGAATGCTTCAGCCGAGGCCGCCGGGGTCGCAGTGATCAGTGCTGGTGTTGTTTGCAGCTCAGTTTCGGGACAGGCAACTGGAAGGGGAAATCTGCCATCAGGCATCATTGGACTTACAAAGTGATGAACTGCCATAGCATTTGCAGAGTTTGGTCATGTGCTGTTTTTGGATCAGACTGTGGGGGACAAAACCAGCTACCTGGAGTAAAGTTGAATGTAGTTCATTCTGGATCCCTCAAAAGCAGAACTACTAGTTGCACCTTTGCTTCACTCTGAGGGGTTGCATTTCAAGGCACTTGGTGCAAGTCCAAAGCTGCGAGACGATGTTCATCGAATGCTTTCCAAAGCCAATGATGCGTTCGAGGAATGGAAACGCAGCAGAGGGGAGGGGTCATTGCTTGGATTTCACCAACAAAAGGTTCCAGCAGCAAGTATTAACCACTAAACAGTTAGTGTTCTCTCCGTTAATCATTAGTAAAATACTTTCTGAATTCGGTATGATTAGTTGAGCAAAGTATCCAAAGTTGAGCCTGGGGTTGGCATCCTCCTTGGCCTTGCGGTGGCAGGACTTCTGTCTTTCGAGGCTATCGTGAAAAGATCGGAGAGCGCTTTGTCTCCGGCGACAGGCAGATCGGATTTGGTAGATTTGCTACTCAAACCCTGCACTACTGACCGTCCAAATGGAACAGATTATTCACAAAATAGGCTTCCTTCACCGGCCACCCAGGAATGAACTGCTCGTTTCCATTCCTTATAGCTTCTACCGCTGCTTGCTGAAAAGGATGGGCAATATTTCGAAGGGACGAGATGCGGGATCGAGCCTGGGGTTTCTGCTCCTTGTTGCCTTCACTGGCGGCCCTCACCATCAGAACCAATGCGGAAATGTTCCCATTGACCCGAAGGCCAATCCTCCCCAGCGTCGGCAGGGGCATCGCGTTGACCGTCAAACCGCCAGTCGGCTTCCCGGCTCTGTTTGGCTGCAGAATTCCATGATTTTGGGCCATGTCATGGCAGACATCCAGTCAGGATTCCGGCTAGTATGCCCATGGTTGGTAAGCCCTCTAAGTCTGGTGGGGTCGTTCTTCCGAAGTATTCAAGGGTTGCAGCTACATCACCCATGCAGTCTTGCCCACTGCTCATCGGAGCGCGGGATGCCGATGCCCTGTGCTCAGAGAGGTGATCAAAATTTGATCTTAGCGCACGAAGCTCCCTGCCTCAGGGAGCCCTTGTCTGTGATGGTGGTGGGGGAAAGGTCTTGGCGAATGACCTTCGGGTCACGCTGTGGAACGCTCCGCTGGCTTGGCGCCAGCTATTCACTTCGCCGGAGGATGATGGCCAATGTCGCTGCATGTCAGTGCATTAGCAAATGTCAGCAATTAGATGGATGGTAGGCCACCGGTGCGTGAATGGGGCGCAACGGACTGCATCCCGCAAGGTTGAAGGAAGTTTTAAGACTTGGCCAAAGATTGTCTGTTCGCTTGTGTGCGTGTGTGTGCTGCCAATGGTCGCAGTAGCTACCCGTAGCCTAGGGGATTCAGTCAGAGGCAGCGAAGGCTCAGTTACCCTCGCAAACGCTTGTTGCCCTATTCGCTTGCCGAAACAATGGCTGCAGTATGCTGCAGCGCGTACTTATTTTGTTGGCGCTTCAATGGAGGTCCAATTGCGTGAAAACGATCAACATCAGTTTGTAAGCGCGTGCCCCTCACCTGCAAGCTCTTGTCCGCGAAAGTTTATGGCTGTGATGAGTAGGTGCGAGAGGCAGGCAAGCAAGCAGGCAGGCAAGCGCGCAGGCAGGCAGGCGGGCAGGCAAGCAGGCAAGCAGGCAAGCAGGCAAGCAGGCAAGCAGGCAAGCAGGCAAGCAGGCAAGCAGGCAAGCAGGCAAGCAGGCAAGCAAGCAGGCAAGCAAGCAGGCAAGCAAGCGAGCAAGACAAACACACAAACAGACAGACACAGAGACAGAGACGGAGACAGAGACAGAGACAGAGACAGAGACAAAGACAAAGACAAAGACAGAGACAGAGACATAGACAGAGACAGAGACAGAGACAGAGGCAGAGGTAGAGGTAGAGGCAGAGACAGAGACAGAGACAAACAAACAAGCAAACTTCAAAGACCAGATACCGAACGGTCGCTGAGCAGTCTACGTGACCGTTGGGATGAGGTGACCCTGTGACAAATTCGTGCTAACCGACTTCTGTCAAAAGTCTCTTCGAAGGTGCCGGAAGGAACATTTCACCGAGTTCAAGAACTAAGTTGCAAAAAGTATTTTGTTGACTTCAGTGGTTGGAGAGATGAGATCAATATATATATATATATATATATACGCCCAGTGATGCTGGTGGTCAGGCCACTGAGTTGGGCCTGTGGGCTTTGCATTTGGCCGTGGATTGCATTGGGCTTTGGAAATTGAATGTTCCAAGTTCAACAGGGAAGCCGCGGCCAGTTTTTTCAGAAACGACCTTTCCGATAATGTTATGAAAGCCAAGTGGCTGGATTGCGCTTGCAAACGAAGTGAGACAAAGTGGGTGCGGGGGCTTGCGGGTTTTTATGTTCACCAAGGGTCGTTAAATTTGTGTTGCTGGCGTCGATTGTGCAATTTCTTTGATCTGCCGCAAGTGATTGAAGGCTTGCGTTGCAAGCGGTTCTGACGGCAGCTGCTGCCAAGGCGTTGTCAACCTGAAGTCTGCTGCGCTCTGGGATGAAACTGCCAAGGTAGCGCCGCCTGCCTCTGCGTTTTGGCTCGGGATTGTTTCAAGCTTCTTGGAAGAGATGTGGAGCGATTTATGACTTTGTTTTACGTCTCTGAGCCAGTCCAGGCTCAGAATCGCAGGCTTGGGCCGACCGCATTCGACTGGCTTGAGTACAAAAGATTCAAATTTGAACTCAGCAGATAACTGTAGCAGCGTGACGAGCGGCTGTCATTGCTGGTTGCGGCTGGGATATACCCTCGTAATGATGGATCAGCGGCATGCAAGAGCAATGCCGGTGCTTCTGTTGTTTTGTATGTCCGGAGTCCAGAAGGATGTGAACTGCATGTTCTGATTCTGGAGATTCTAGGTGGTTTGTCTTCGCGGCTTGGAGTCTATGATGTTTTGAATTGGAACGGGGGGAGCGCGTGCCTGATGGCCGCCTGGCGCCAGTGGGGTGGGGTTCTTGAATTTTGTCAACTTTCGTTCGAGATTGTGCGAAGCTGCGCAAACCGCTTAAAAAAGAAATCCAGGACAATGTTGCCGCTGGCGTTGGCTTTCGAGGGGCATTGTGCAATTGTCTTGGCTTTGCCAGTGTCCAAAGACCAACTTAATTCACAACGTTTTCATGGCCCTCGCCCTCTTCCCCTCCTCCTCCTCCTCCTTCTCCTCCTCCTCCATACTTTTTGTTGTCTTCGTCGCCATCATCATCATCATCATCATCATCATCCTCATCATCATCGTGTCTGCCATGATCGCCATCATCGTCATCATCATCATCATCATCATCATCATCATTATCATCATCATCGTCATCATCATCATCATTATCATCATCAACATCATCATCTTCATCATGGTCATCGTGATCGTCGTCCTCATCGTCATCATCAGCACCATCATCATCATCATCATCATCATCATCATCATCAAATCATCGTCATCATCCAGCATCAAATCATCATCATCATCATCATCATCATCATCATCATCCTCATCATCATCGTGTCTGCCATGATCGTCATCATCATCATCATCATCATCAAACTGATCGTAGCAATCGTAGTCATTATCTTTTGTGGTGATCATCATCATCATCAGCATCATCAGCACCATCATCATCACCATCATCATCATCATCATCATCATCATCTCATCATCATCATCATCATCATCATCATCATCATCATCGCCGTCGCCATCACCCTCTCACCAGGGGCATTATTCATGGTCCTCCTTGTCATGCCTTTTCTTTTGATGCTCCTCCTCTGGCTTGTCTGCTCGCTGCTCATCGTCATTCCTGTCCCAATAATGCGCGTCAAAAGCAAAGTGTGGAAGGTCTTCTAAGGCTCTATGGATTCTGCTGTGTTTGAACTTACGGATTTTTGGTGCAGAGACGAGGTCTCAAGAATTGTGTCTAGTCCAGGACATGCCATGTTTACCAGCAGGAGATCCGAGAATGGCAATCCCAAACATTTATTGTGACGATTCCGAGCTTGCTTCTGCGTGCATTTTGATCAGGGTTTGTCCAGGCTGACAGATATTACAATATATTGGAGACGAGCGGCCTGCGGCTTGACTTGAATTTGTTGTTTTACACATCCTCAGGCGAGCGCGGTGGTACGAGCTCTTGGGCCTGGTCCCAGGGTCAGTGAGCGAAGATGCCGTGCGCAGTCAATATCGCCGCGCTGCGCTGCAAGTGCGCCCAGACAAGGGTGGCAGCAAGGTGCTGGGTGCTGCGAATCATTGATTTGTCAGCCATGCAGACGGGCAGGGCTGTTGTCGTCAGGTTGCATTGTTAAGCCCCCTGAAGGAGCAGTTCCACACTGTGCGCGTCGCCTTCAAGATTCTGTCGTCCAGGCGCTTGGTCCATGAGCTCAAGACAGCGTTTGTTATTTCATGTCTAGCAGCGTCCTGCAAAGCGTAAGCGCTAAACGACAAATGCATTGCATATACTTGTGCAGAAAACAAACGGAAGATCATGTCTGAGAACAATCAATCGACTGTATATTTCAATTTGGATGATCATCAGTCAGTCGAAGAAAATTTGCTACTAACAGTCGGACTATGTCGGACTATCCTTACCATTGTGCTGTCCCCGGTCTTGGGGCCAATTTGGCGCTGCTGGCGCTTTCAGCCTGTGGGTTGACCCGGGCAAATTTTGAACAGCAAAGAAGTCAGCTGATTGAGCAAATTCTCAACTTCTCAGAAGTCCTTGAATGATTACTGGTAATTTCACAATTTCGAGCAATTCCGAATGTCATGTGATTGAGCGATTTCCACAAATCCTTTTTTGCTTCAAGATTTCCCAATCAGTGTTTCAGAAGGCCCGAACCGCAACCGCAACTCAGAATGTCTCGGTGATTGCTTTTGCCCCGTCGCCCAAGTATCTTCCGCCTCCGAAGAATGTCCGGGGCATCAGACCGCGAGCGTTGTTTTGAAATTTGTATTTTAGCAACGCGTTGCTTCTCGGAAGAGAGAAAAAGATGCAGTTCCACCTTTGCAAGCTTTGAGTTCAAATTTCATGTGAGCACATGCGTTGGCGAAGAAGTTTGGAAAAGACAAGTGCGAAAGCAGACGCAACCAGCTGATTTCCTTTTGAATTTTGTGCTGGGTAGCATGGGAGAAGCGCATGGCCCCGCCTCCGCACCGCCACCATCGCAGCCATTATCGCCATCGTCGCTTTCATCATCGTCATCCCTATCATCCTGGTAAGCGTCATCGGCGTCATCCCTCATTTTCATGAACTATCATGGTGATGATGGTCATCCTCCTCCTCATCGCCATCATCATCATCATCATCATCATCATCATCATCATCATCATATTATCATGATAATCATCAGAATTGTCACCATGGTTGTCGTCGTTGTCGTCATCAGCGTCAGGATAATTGCCATCAGCGCAGTTTTCGTCATTATCGCCGCCGCCGACATCGTCGCCCTTGTTGGCATTGAGCAGTGAGCCAGCCCGCAAGAACAAACTGGGACACTCCTGCCAAATGTCCGTCTGTATAGTGCTTTTCAATGCTTAGATTGTTTTTTTGCATGATTGAAACTAGATAGTGACAAGGAAGCTTATGATTGGTATCGTTCTCCTGCGAGTGGTAATCGGGTTTTTTTGAGACTTATATTGTGCTCCCGGCCGCCGAATTTTTGAGCCAAGTAAGAGTCGCTTTATGGAGGTTGTGCGCCGATCTCTTTTTGCGCGTTTCTTTCTGCGTTGCTTTGCTGCCATGACGCTCTCATTTTTCCACGCGTTCCCTGCGCTTGATACCCAAACCATAGAATGCGCCAAACAATTTTATGATGTTTGACAGGCGACAGATGACGAGTAGATGAGTGCTGACTTGCCACCGCGCTGCTGGTGTCAATTGCAGTAAAGTAAACGGATTTCAAGCTGCTGGTTCTAAGCCCATTTGATTCTGATGGTTTCTTTGATGTTTTGTGGGCATTTCAAGTGAGTGGTCGGACAGCTGGAAACCTGGTTTCTGGCTGGTCGCCGGTAATGAGAAGGGTTTGGGGCATGGCGCGCGCTTTTCTGACATTCTAAATTTTTTGTGCAGCCGTGACACAATGTTCATCGGGTGCTTTCCAAAGCTATTGGTGCATTCGAGGAATGGAAACGCAGCAGATGAGAGTGATCATTCCTGGGGTTTCACCAACCAAAGGTTCCAGCAGCAATGATTCACCGCGAAACAGGCAGTATTCTATCCATTAACCCAATTGGGCAGGATCAGTTGAGCGAAGTATCCAACGTTGAGCGTGGGGTTGGCGTCCTTGGCCTTGCGGTGGCAGGACTCGAGACTATCGTGAAAAGATCGGAGAGCGCTTTGTCTCTGGCGACAGGCGGATTGGATTTGGCATGGTAGATTTTCTTTTCAAACTTTGCATGACGGAGAACAAATGGAACAAATTCTCGGGGAAACGGAAAGTTGATGTAAGTTGGCAGTTTGCCCCTTGAGGATGTTGGTCATTGGCAATTTCAGCTCAGACGTTGCATGAGCCCTCGTTGGTACACAGAGCCACGGCATGCAGTACCGTGATCACACACCCATTTTGGTTCTGTGTGGCAGCGGCAAGGTGGGATGTTTATTTCACACATGGCGCGGCAGTGTCAGAAACAGCTAATATCCAGCAGTTTTTGCGTTTCTGTAAATGGTTTCTCCGGACTGGTGTTGCCACGTGATTTTGAATCTGCAGCGCCGCCGGAAAAAAGGCCGTGGCATTTTGGACTGGTTTGGTTTGGAATCATTTTTCTGGCAAGGCATTTTTGACTTGAAGGACAATGTTTTTCAGCATTCTTGTTCATTTTTGAAATTTTAGTGTTTCAGAGGTCGGAAATAGCCGGGTGCCATTGATGGTATTTTCGCCGTTAAAATGAAAAAATCCACCGCCAGTCGATTGCAATGGGAAGTGGCTCCACGCAAGGAGGCAATTGCGTCGGGATATTCTGAGACCTGAACAATTGTAGGCATGATTGCTTCCCAGAAATAGTTGAAGTAATCAATCAAGCAATGAATCAAGCAATGAACCATTGAACCAATGAATCAATCAATCAATCAATCAACCAATCAATCAGTCGATCCAGTGTTGCAATTGCGGAGCAGACATGAACAAAAATCCTAGAGGTATCACTGCATCCATGGAATCCAGCTCCTCCTTTATCATTTGGCATACCTGGCTGTCACCGGTACCAGCCCGAACCCCAAATCCCTGAAGTTGTCCCAAGATGGATCTCAGGGAGCCGTTGTGTGCCGGCATGGTTCGTGTAGCCAGGATTGGCAAGTTGTCAAGGGACCCTTCGCGGACAAGTTTCTTCAAGGCTGCCTTTGCGATCCAGTGGGTCTGATTTGTAAGAGGCGGAATTATGTAATGAGATTAATCAGAGTCACAAATACTGGGTTTCTGGTGAACCAGATCAAATCATGAAAACACTTCGCATATGGTGACTGTCGCGGAGGCTTTAGCAAAAATTTGGGTACAACACAGTGGAAACGTTGCAAGGGCTGGAACGACTATGAGAATCCCTATCAGCAAATGGATACGACGCGCCAATGGAGAAACATCAGCCAACCTCTTCCAGTCAATACGATGATATATGCTCAAACGGTCCTTGGTCGTTTGTCAGCGAGAGTTTTTTGCATGTGGATTGAGGGATTGCTGGTGCCTGTTGACCGTCGTGGCAAAAAAGTCAATAGATTGATTGCGAAAATAAATTATCGAATTGATGCACCAATGGGATGCAACTCATGATATTGACCGGCTTTCATAATGGCTTACTTTGGCTACGTGGAAGGTAGATGAATGTAGGCCTGGCCCGCAACAGTTATATGTTGGATTACAACCCCACCAAAGTAGCATAAACCCTCCTCTAAGTGTGTATCTGGGTCCGTTGTGTGCGACCAAAGGCAGTTGGAGGCACTTAGTTGGCCAAATTTTGCGTGGAATCAAAGCTCCAACTGGTTGCAACATTTGAATGTAACTGGTTGCAACAGGCTCAAGGCTGAAAACAACATTTTTCCTGAACAGAAATTCAGCTCGAATTGAATTGAATTCAACAAATGTTTGATAAACAACTCACTGGTTTCAATCCACTGATTAAATACATCGAACATGTTCAAGTATGTTTCCAAATATTTGATTTTTTGTGCACCTTTTGACGAGTTGCCATAAACTATGACATCCTTCCTGCTTGCCAGGTGGATAGGGCGCTGTTCAGGAAGTGACCTGGAACAACGCCAGGAACTCAGAAACTATGAGCCGAGGGACACTGAGATCCAAGTGGTGGTTTAAAAAAACATCGTGAGGACATGTTAGTATGCGATTGTCATGTGTTTTTGTGTGTTGTGACCGTTTTCCAACATGGTTCGTGTTTGGATTTTTCAGTTCGTGGAATTGCCAAAGGCATTTTGCCGATGGCTCCATTCCAATCATGCAGCTACCAACCTGACCTGCACACATGGCATTTTTTGATATGGAAGTTGGATCTTTCGCGCCAAACTCCAACATTGTGATTGGTCACACATTTGCAATGTTTTTACCTGCTATCGGCACAGGCTGGGGTCGGACTTTGAATGATCGAAACTACACAGGAAGTGTGTTTGCTAATGGTGTATGAATGTTTATGGTATCCATCCATGGCAGAAACATATTACATGGTTTAATAGTTCGAACATTTCGTCATACGTTGCGACAGGCCAGCCTGCAATCATCCCATGCCGTGGGGTTGGCAAATACTATTGGCAAACCTTTACGGACGATCTTTCTAGGCGCTACAGTCACTTGTTTGGCCATAGATGATACTTCCGTTTCGTACTCTCATTTTTAGTGTGCAAGGAGCCAGGAAGAATTCAGAAGGGTTGAGTACTTTTTCCTTTGCATCGTTTTTGAATACATTTTGAATTCACCAACAGCGTGCGCTAATGGGGTCTTCAGTTCAGAGAAGCTTCGGTGTGCAGCCACAGTGGGGCCAAGTCAGAAGGAGTCACTTCAGGATTTGAGTGGACCCTTGGTGAGTTTGTTCGTCCCTGATGTTGAGACATAACCAGCGGAGTATCAGTTTTGGCTTGAGACCCGCTCGGAAATGTTGACCAGATGATACAACATGATAATCCTATGAATCTTAAAATGCATTAAAGAATCACCAGTTTGCTGCCTCCATGGCAGTGGACACTGAGGCCCCGGGTCAAAATTCTGGCAGTCAAGAGGAGGCAAGGCTTAGATCAACCATTGTGTCAACAACCAACAGTCATTGCAGTAGTGACTCAGTGGTGCAAAACGGATGATCATCATTCTCTACCATGTCATTGATGTCCACAAAATCATGCACCTCCGTCAATGCCTTGACCCAGTGGTTGGCTAGCACTTCTTAACCGTGAAGAATTCACAGCTACAGCTGCAGCATTGCCATTCGGAGAGATCTCCCAAACATATTTTTGCAGAGCGTCGCACAGACGCCTCTACTTTTTGAACTTTCCGGAATTTTCGACCATCATGATTGCCTGGCCAGGCAGTCTGGTTCAAGCACAATGTCGGCAACAACAAACTCAAACAAAAAACACGAAAAGCAAACTTGTCATCAATATTGAACAATGCCAAATCCAATTCTTATCTTAATTCACATCCAAACCACAGGTTCAGATTGAAACTCTTCGGAGACAACTCATTTGCAGATGGGGGGTCGTGCTGAAGAAGGTCGCTCACAGGAGGTTGAAGGCTCACAGCGGAGTACTGTCAGCTCACGCAGCTTGCCTTCGAGCTCTTCAAGCAGACTGCATACTCCTGCTCCACGTGGCCATTTGCATCGCGAAGCAGATCATCCCTCTCCAAGTGGGGCTACGTGGGCCGCTTCTCCCCCCAAGACTTCGCCCTCTAGGACTTTCCACCAAAAGAAAGAGAGACGAGACGTGTCAGATCGGCAGTCAGAACGAAGTCCAACTGCAGGTCATAATGGCAAACGTCCACGATCCGAATGCGACAGGAGGACTCCGACGTCGGGTCCACCGCAGAAAAAAGTTGCACAGTATGGTTTCGACGTGAGACAGTTTTGCAACAAGATTGAAGCCCTCAACAGCTTTCTGTTGTCACTTGCTCTCGCGGTTTCAGTATGATTTCTGTGTGATATCCTGGTCACCCAAATCAAACAACCTAAAGGACCAGTTGTACTTTGACGAGATACTTTCTTGACGATCCTCGATAATATGGTCGATTTCACAAAGAAAACATACTAATTTCCCAAAAAGTTCACGAATCGATTTGCTATGATGGAGCAGTGATGGGATTCAAAAGGATCCTTGGTTTTATTTGCCTGTTGCGACGTGTTTCTCGCTGTAGAATGCGGTTGCGTATGTCGACTCATCCTGCATATCGGAATATCGTCCTATAAATGCTTGTCAGTCCATGTCGAAAATACCGTCATGCTGAGGGTGTATTCGCTGAGTTCGGCCTGGTATGCCATGTCCAATTTTGGATTACACAGATGGCTCATGGTTCATGATTTCAAAACTGGACCCAACCAGCTACAAGCAGTGGGAAAATTCGAGAAAGTTTGATCTTCAGGAAGCCGAATCCAACATGCGAGACCTAAAATTCAAGTTCAGCTTTCAATTTGTATAATACAAAAATGCATTCCAAGAAAATCACCAGACGAATGGCTGTCTAGGGAGGAATGAGTTTGCTCAAGGAACCTGTAGGGATTCCAAATTGATTTGATTTCACAAAGGGATCGTTTTTTCCAGGCTGTCCATGCAGTTGCTGAGGCGCCTTGTCGCACCAGTACCAGGCCAACCTTGCCCATGGAAATTGAAGACCCCGCAGCTTGAAGGTGGGAATGGGAATGATGAAGGTGGCAATGAAGGTGGGAATGAAGGTGGGCTTAAGTTTCAAAGCAAACTGACACTGGACAGCCGTGTTTGTGCAAGAATTTGGCCAAAGGAAGGTCCCACCAAGTGCTTTGTTGGTGAGATCTGCACTACCAGAGATGAGGCAAGGGAGTCCGCAGTCAACAAATTCTGGGAGGATCCAGATGTGAAGAAGATCGCCTCAACCCTTCCACCTTCAAAAAGCCAAAAGCACAAAATTGCGAATCGGAACGACTGGATAGCGCGCAAAACTGCCACTAACGAGGCGATAAGAAGTGATCGCCTGGCTGATGCTCGGCAGGCCCGGAGCCAAGGCCGTTCTCAACGGTGAGCTCTGTTGAGATGATTGCACTGAGATGCGCTCGAGAATCGGAACGTTGTTTCCCTTTAGAACCAGTTTCACTGCGCCGGCTGCAGCCAGGCTTTAGGGCTGATCAAATCCATGGGGGGTTTTGGTCACAAAAGATCTTGCAACATCTTGCAGCCTCTTCTCAAGTCATTACCAGTCAATCATCAGTCGCAGCGAAGTTCTGCATCTAACGTCTGAGAAGAGAACCTTTGGAAGGAATCTTGCGCGACAGGCAACGCATATCTCCAATCCTTTATATGTTTCTGATGGGTGGCGTGCCGAACGGTATGGCCCTGAAAGGTACTTCATCTGCACTGACTCTGGTGCTGTCCAGTGGGTAGACATGGGTGGCCCGGCAGCTCAGTCTTCTGCCTCGGGCAGCCAGGGGTGGAGGCAACCCACTACGAGCTGAGTGGTCCTTTAGATCGGTGGGTCAAAGTGATTTTCTGATCGCATGGCTTTTCAAAGGTCGATTGGAATCGTGGAATGATTGCATTCTTCATTGGTGCTAAGGTTTGAGTCATCCATCCAAGGGGTCCACATGCATTGATATTGGACTTATATTGGATCTGGACTTCAGCGTTTCCAGGCAGTCAGCAAGTTGGAGAGGTAGTCAAAGTGCAGGTAGGACGCATACGTTATTTCACAGTGATCAATATACTTTTATATGGACTTACATTTTTCCCAAACAGTTTACTGTGAGGAGTTCTCAATGATGTCAAGGCATGGTGGCGCTTATTCGCGACGCTGGGATGCCCGTTGCAAGCACCTTGAAGCAGGCCCCCGCCCCAAGGTTGTGGGAAACCCGGGACATGCTGGAGGGGATGTGCCACAAAGGCTTCCCTCATCCCTTCGGGTTCCCTGGGTAAATGCCAGGGATCCTTTATACTTCTCACGTCATCGACTGGGGACTCAGCTCTTGCGAATGGTGCGCTCTATACTGTTAGGGGTATGGGATTCCTTGGATTTATGTAACATGGATCCTTTTTTCTTCCTAGTGTAATGTAGGCTAAGTTACATCCAG
>VSDK01006495.1:275604-313122 GCA_009767595.1 Symbiodinium kawagutii | reverse complement strand
CAGCGCCAACTCCTGCTGCAGACGCTTCCGCGACGCCAGTTGAAACTTCAGCGCCTCCGCATGGCGCAAAAAGAACTTCCGAAGGGTTCACTCATTTTGAAAAAATGATGCTCCCTTTATTCTGGAAGAGGAAAAATTTTTGTTGAACAAAAAAATAGCTAGACTTCCGTGTTACGAGACAAAAGTTAAAGTGACCTACAAAAACTTGGGGTTTTTTGCCGCTTCGTGTTTTCAGCTTGCTACATGTCAGTGATGTCTGAGCATTGTGTGAGTGAAACACGTTGAACAATTTAATATGTCCATGTTCTTTTACAAAGGTAAAGTGAACATGTGTAAATAACAAACAGTGATGTCAATGGAAATTGTGCATCATGTTTGAAATCTTTTCCCTCGCGCGTCTCAAGAAAGGGTGGGTGGGTGGGTCGCCTCTCACTGGGTGGGTGGGTGGGTGGGTCGCCTCTCACTTTTGTGAGATCTCCTCGTGTTTAGCTTGGGGGGTAGTGCCATGGAAGAAGATGTGCAGGAACCTCACGACACGTTTGGAGACAGTTTCTGTTCACCAGGTGAACTTTTGGATGGAGATCTGTCTAGGGCTTCTGCAGATGCAAGCCTGGAGGAGGAACTTCACAGAGCTGCATTGTCAGAGAAGAGGGGTTCTTTTTCCTACACGCCTTCATTGAGATCGGATTTTACAGAGATGTTCGAAGTCATATACAGTGATGTTAGGACACCAGTCTCGAAATCCATATATGATCCAGAGTTGATGGTTGGTTCTGCATGGCATAGTCTGCGACAGGAAGAACCAAAACAATCCTGGGAAACTGGTTTTTGGAAGAATTTTTTGGATATGAAGGAAGATCCATTGAGCTTGTGTACACAGAGCTTGAAGAGACCCATGCCCTTTGACATGCCGGTGTCGATTGACGCTGACCGTAGGAATGAGGTCCACGAGCGAGTTGTGAAGCGTTTGAACTTCGATGGACCGGGGTTTTTGAAAAACATACAGGACATTCCGGAGAAAACCTGGAAGGAGGAAAGGGAAACTCAATGGGAGACTGCTATTCGCCGTTGGGTTGCATTGTTGGACTCATGGCTCAGAGATTGCTGTGAACTGGTCACGGCTTTGCATCAGTGCGAAACTTTCACGGAAAAAGCTCAGATCATGGTGGATGTGTTTTACAACAAGGCTCCTCAGACATTGTTGAAGCGTGTCAACAGTTTGTCGAGACTAACAAATGCAGTGATTGAGATGGGCGGCATTTTTCCATGTAGCGAGCCACAGTTTTATGCATACTTGAAGGGTGAGGCAAGTCGTGGTGCGCCGGCTTCTCGGTTGAAGGCTGTTTTCGAAGCGCTGGTATTTGCACGTCGCATATTGGGAGTCAATGTGTTGGACGAAATAATTTCTAGCAAGAGATGCTTAGGTGCTGCATCTTCCAGTGTGCTCATGAACCCTCGTCAAGCTTCGCCTTTTAAAGTCATGCAGCTGAAGAAGTTTCATCAAATTTTGGCTGATGAGAAGGATGACCTGTGGAACAGGGCTATGTCAGGGATGATTCTTTTCTGCACCTACGGCAGATCTCGTTGGTCAGACGCTCAGCATGCAGAGGACCTGATCTGGGACAAAGATGACAGTGGACAATTGTGGGCATTAGAACTGAAAACAACTGTGCATAAGACGGCTAGATCTTTACACCTTCGACACATGTTCCTACCGATATCTGCGCCTTCCACTGGAGTGGTGAAGCAGAACTGGGGATCGTTATGGATGCATGTCAGACAGTTGTTGGGTATTTCAGATCTGAAAACTTACCCGCTCATGCCGGCACCGGGTCCCAGCTTGGAACCTACTCGAAGGGCTCTGTCGACGGGAGAGGCAAAGAAGTGGATTCACTATCTCTTGGGTCCTGAGCTCGTATCTATGAGTGATAGGTTGTCGAGTCATTCTTGCAAAGCAACATGTCTCAGTTTCATGGCAAAACGCGGTGTGAGCCTGGAGGATCGTTTGGTGCTAGGTTACCACTCCAACAAACTCAGGGTTGGTTTGATTTACAGCAGAGACAGCGCTGCGAGGCCCTTAGCATTGCTCAGACATGTGCTAGTTGAAATCCAAGATGGAATCTTTGAGCCAGACAACACCAGAAGCGGTAGGTTGAAGCAAGGTGCCACTTCTTTGGATCAGTTGCGTGCCATGACTTGTCCTGTCGTGCAAGGGTCCGATAGTTCAGCTCCAGATGTCGTCGAAAGCCAAGTCGTTGATGCGGTAGTGGAATCAGACAAGGGCCATGTCACGACAGACACAGATGAGACAGAAGATGAGTCTTGTGTAGTTTCACCAGTCGTTGGCCACTATTTGATCGACATTCCTGAAGACAAGTCTCTTTGGCTGAACAATGCCACTAAGATGTTTCACATATCGGCAAACCGACATACAAAGGTCCTGTTGTGTGGAAGGAACATTTCAGCGAACGTTGTGCCACACAAAGGGCAAGTCAGGTTCGACTCTGCGAAATGCAAGCCGTGCTTTAGGCAGCTGCGGGCAGAGAGCATGGCGAATCGCGGCTAAAAGGTTTCAGTCTTGGGAACTTGAACTCAATCTCAGTTTCACTTTCTAGAGACATGCTAGGGTAGACGTCACTGTGTAAAGGCAGTGCGAGAACCTTAAGTAGCATGTGATGCGACAAAATGGCATTTTCAGACTTTTTGGCCTTTTCCAAGAAAAGTCTGAAAATTCCTTTTGTTCAATTTACATGTGCAATTGTCACGATGAGGCAGGCCTTTTCAGGACAGACTCATGTTTGCATTCTTGCTCAGATGCATTCTTGGATGATCGATGTGACATGCTTGCATGGTCGGACTTCCTCAGCTTCGGCTAGGTTGAGGGACCATATGTGCATGGTCGCATTGAAATAGATTCAAGTTGCTACTGTCATGTTTAGTTCTTGATTGTATATTGCATGTTTTTCACTGGAGTCTTGAGTGAACTCATGAAAGGAGTGAAAACATCATAGCTACAGCATGTCAACTTTTTTCCATTTCATTTCTCTTGTCGCATCATGTCGCTTGCGGATTCTGAAGCTGCATTTGAACAACACTGCACACGGATTGATGCTGGATTGTTTACATTGCTTTCCACACAGAATGTGAAGACGCTTGGATCCTTAGCCTTCGCGATTGGTACACCTCAGTCCCCTCCATCTGATGAGGCCTTCAAGGAATGGGCGGTAATAGTTAATGTTGAAGCGTCAGCTATGGTCGTTGCTGAATTGAAATCTAGAGTGACAACGGATGTGACTGAGACCAAGTGAGAAAGCTGCCTACAGCAGAGAAGGCGGCGAGATTGAGAGATCAGGAAACCCGGTTACAAGGCCTCAAGCTCAGAGGTGAGTTGCAGCCATCATATGCGCTAGTGGATATGGTAGCGAACATCAAGGAGACGAACTGCATCATTTGGATTTGTCCAAGTAAATGTAGCAAACGTGATGCAGAGATTCAGCAGAGCATGAAAGAGAAACCAGTGACCTTATCATTGGAGCAACAGTTGGTGAAGGTAGCAGCGTCGGAACAGATTATCGCAGTGGACACATCGAATGACATACAACTTCAGTGGGCACTTCAACGAAGAGGATTGGCCTTTGATCAATGCAGTCTGATTCGCCATCATGAACATGAGATTTGGGTGCAGCAGTTGTTGGCGCAATTGACACATGATGCACCTCCTGGATTTAACAAGGGGGCGCCAGCGCAAGTCATAAGAGCTGACCGTGAGTTGTTCACCATCATGGCGCAGGATATCCAGGACTCGGTTCAGCCGAATGCTGCAGGTGAGTTGCCTATGGAATTGTCGTTGAAGGCCTTGAGGACTGATCCGCGTGTTACCATGCATCTACTTCCATTGCCGAAATCTGCATCGAAGACATCAGAGCCATCTAGTACCAGTGCGGGAACCAGAGCTCCTCCAACGCAGACAATGCGTCCTGATAAGAAGAAGAAAGCATCGCCAAAGACAAAGAGTGCATGCCCCTCTGAACTGAAAGGCTATGCGCAGAAGGACAGCAATGGGCTGCCAATTTGTTGGGCTTTCAATCTGAAGTCGCGTTGCCAGGAGGAGGTGAAGAACGGTAGGTGCAAGAAGGGAGCGCATTGCTGCATCAAGTGCCACAAGACCAATCACAGCTTGGTTACATGCCCGGCAGCCGGCGCCTGACAAGGTTCTGATACAAAGGTTTCACAATTGGTATCACCGAACACGGCTTTTCTTAAGGAAAAACTTCAGAATTTGAAACGACAGCGAGAAGAGTGCGCTACAGCTGCAAATGGTTCCCTTAAGGGGAGCACCGAAAGTTGGGAGCCTATAGAGGGTACCAAAGGCAAGAAGTTTGACAAACTGCCCATCACTGGTTTGCTGTTCATCGAGATCTTTGCCGGATCTGCTCGACTTTCATCAGCTCTGCATGAAGTGGGTTTTGAGACTATGGCGGTGGACAAATCTACAGCTCGTTCAACTAAGCATCACATTGCGTTGTATGACGTCACAGAACCTTCGCAACTTCAGGAGCTTATGACAACAATTCAAGAAGAGGCACATCGTATAGTGGCAATCCACTTGGCGCCAGCATGTGGCACAGCGTCAAGAGCCCGTGAACGAAAGCTGCCAGGTTTGCAGAAGAAGGGTTTCAAAGTTCCACAGCCCTTGCGTTCTGAACAGCAGCCTGCAGGATTGGATGGGTTAAGTGGTTTGGATAAACTCAAGACAGAACTTGCCAACCAATCATATGATGCCACCGCTGAACTGGTCAAGTTGGCCTTGCAATTGCGCAATCTGGTCTCGGTAGAGAATCCGAAAAATTCCTTGTTTTGGTTATACCTTGCCATCCGAGCTATTGTCTCTACACATGGATGCTATACAGTTTTTGCAAATTGCATGCACGGTGGAAAGCGGGATAAGGATACATCTTGGTGGGCCTCAGATGATACATACAAATCCTTGCAAGCAGAGTGCAATGGTCAACACAAACATGCATCATGGGCACCTACCAAAGTTGGGAAGCACCTCAAGTTCCCTAGCGCAGACGAAGCTGCCTACCCCATGTTGTTGTGCAAGCGCCTCGCCTTGATCTTGCGAGACTATGCTTTGGAGAATGGAGCCTTGCAATCGCAGGATTTAGTGGAGCAGCTCAATGTACAACACAGTACATCGCACAGGTGGGTCTTAGGCATGCTTCCTCGTGGAAAGGCCTTCAAACCTTTGGTCAGTGAGTTTGAATCCTATTTATCCTTCCTAAATCCTCCTGATCACGATCCCGATGCCTCAGACTTCTTAGCTTCCTGCCCTAAAGGCGCCAAAGTGGTGCATCGACGGTTGTCATGGGGGTGTTTGCGAGTCGATGAAGAGGGGATTGAGTCTTGGTGTGAACAGGATGGTACATGTAAGAAACTGGATGGAGTACACCAGTCTTTTCATCAGGATGTGGAGTGTCAAGCAGAGTTGTGTTCGATTGGCTTGCCTCGAGAACCGTGGGACTTCGTGCAAAGAGCTGTCAAGGTCGGACATCCAAGGACTATTGCTGTGCATTTGTCAGCCCCAGTTTTAGACATGTTACATGCAATTTTTTTGGATGAGCCTTGGAAGTTGTTGCGTGACAGAGCGAAGTTCTTGCAGAAGTGGACCAACAGGTGCCGAGAGCTGGATGCAAAAGAGAAAGCCCTGCATAGTAACATGGAACCACATCTTCAAGAAGTTTTGACGGGAAAACGGCTGTTAGTTCTTCAAGAAATCTTGAACGACTTGGATTGCCCGGACAAGAGCCTGGTGGATGATATCATCAAGGGCTTTGTTCTTTGTGGGTGGATGCCGAAGTCAAATGTTTTTCCCTCTCACACAAAACGTCCTACGCAGAGTGTCGAATCTGCCATGAAAGCTGCTAGGGGAGTGAATCAGAGCATCGTGAAACAAGTTGAGTCAGTGCAAGATCCTGAACTTTGCCAAGAAGTGTGGCGATTGACTGAGGAGGAAATCTCAAAAGGATGGGTGTGGAGAGATAGTTCTTGCAGTCCTTCAAAGCATCTACTAGCAAAATTTTGGATTAAAGCAGGGTAGTAAGACCAGGTTGATTGACGATTGCTCGATCGGTGGTATGAATAGCACGTGCGGAGCAAAGGAGAAACTTCGCATACACTCCATAGACGAGATGGCGGCATACTTTTCATGGTGTTTAACGCACCTGGAGCACAGTGAACTGGACAACCTTGTGGGCAAAACTTACGACCTCAAATCGGCGTACAAACAGTACGGGGTATCAGGTAAGGACAGGGAGCGCCTCAGGATTGCAGTTTGGAATACAGACGAGAGCAAAGTGGCTTACTTGGGAAGCAACGCGTTGCCCTTCGGTGCAGTGGCCTCAGTGAGTTCTTTCCTTCGTATCTCCATGGCAATCTGGTTCATAGGCGTTCGTGGCCTTAACTTGTGTTGGACTTGCTTCTTCGATGATTATACTTTGATATCGAATACCAAAACTGCCGCTAGCACTGCTCGATCTGCTGAGATGCTTTTTCAACTGCTGGGAGTTGACTATGCTAGAGAAGGTAGCAAGGCAGTGGAATTCGGTACAAAGTTAAAAACCCTTGGAGTTATGCTTGATCTGTCGCCGGAGGATTCGATGGACAGGCGCTTGGGCAGGTACATGACGGTTGGTCACACTGAGTCGCGAGTGGAGGAGCTGTCAAATACCATCACAAAAATTTTGGAGGTGGGTCGAATGAGTCACAAGGAAGGTGAACGTTTGCGGGGTAGACTTCAGTGGTTCGAATCCTTTGCACTGGGGCGTGTAGCTCAAAAATCCTTGAGAGTGGTAAGCAACATGACTTCGGTACTCAGGACGGATTGTGGTATCTTGACACATGAGCGGGAAGCTTTACTTTTCTTGCGAGACAGAGGCCTTAGCGCCCCTCCGGTGAAGATACACACTTTGAGTCTTTCCACTTGGTTGGTTTTCGCTGATGGGTCTTGTGAAGGAGATGACAGCAAAGAAGGCGGCGTGGGGGCTATACTGATAAGTCCACAGGGTACACCTGTTGAGTTCTTTTCTGAAAGGGTTCCCGACCGTATAATGTCTCTCTTCAAAACCTTCTCGAAGTTGAGCTTCTTCCAAGTTGAGCTTCTCCCGATCCTTTGTGCAATCATGCTTTGGGGTGATCGCATGAGTGGATGCCATGTAGTTTTCTATACGGATAACGAAGCTGCAAGGGGAGCCTTGATAAAGGGTTCAAGTGATTCGAAGTGGGGCCAATTTCTTCTTGAGGAGTTTGTGAATCTCGAAATGCGAAGGCAGTTGAAAGTCTGGTTCGCCAGAGTGCCGACTAGCAGCAACCCAGCTGACAAACCCAGTCGATTTGTAATAAACGAACTGATTGGGAAAGGAGCACAGCAGACAACGATTTCTTTTCAGGAGTTGGAGACATCGATGAAACAGGTCGATAAGAGATAGGGGTCTTGAATGCGAGACCTGTGATCTCTTCCCAACTTGCTTGAGTGAAAAAGAAATCAATAGACCGCTGTGCGAGTGAAGTTGTCAGTTGTGAAGTTGTTGCATTTTTTAAGTTTTTAAAAAACTTTTGTTTTGCGGATAGGTTTGCGCAGTTTACATGGCATGTATGTACTGTGACTTATCCTTAGATCTTTTGAGGTTAATCATAGAGGTAACCTCGGTCGAAGTGCTAGCGGTTTTCCTCCACAAGCATAAGGGTTCACTCATTTTGAAAAATGATGCTCCCTTTATTCTGGAAGAGGAAAATATTCTTGTTGAACAAAAATAGCTAGACTTCCGTGTTACGGGACAAAAGTTAAAGTGACCTACAAAAACTTTGTGTTTTTTGTCGCTTCGTGTTTTCAGCTTGCTACATGTCAGTGATGTCTGAGCATTATGTGAGTGAAACACGTTGAACAATTTAATATGTCCATGTTCTTTTACAAAGGTAAAGTGAACGTGTGTAAATAACAAACAGTGATGTCAATGGGAATTGTGCATCATGTTTGAAATTTCTCCCTCGCGCGTCTCAAGAAAGGGTGGGTGGGTGGGTCGCCTCTCACTTTTGTGAGATTTCCTCGTGTTCCCGCCCAGAATGGGATTCTTCCCCTCCCCTTTTTTCCTGGACTACACAGTGGACCCCTTGGGAGGACTGTGTAGGGAGGCCTAACCCCCCCGTTTCTTGAATGCGAGACCTGTGATCTCTTCCCAACTTGCTTGAGTGAAAAAGAAATCAATAGACCGCTGTGCGAGTGAAGTTGTCAGTTGTGAAGTTGTTGCACTTTTTAAGTTTTTAAAAAACTTTTGTTTTGCGGATAGGTTTGCACAGTTTACATGGCATGTATGTACTGTGACTTATCCTTAGATCTTTTGAGGTTAATCATAGAGGTAACCTCGGTCGAAGTGCTAGCGGTTTTCCTCCGCAAGCATAAGACGCTGAACTTGATGACGCGGCTGAGCCCACAAACTTGTTTCAGCGTGTTGGACCGTCAACTTCTGATTTGAAGCGTTCGGCCCTTGACACAGTTCCAGGGAGCGGAACCAAACTTCAGAAGATTGGAGCCGTGTTTGATGATGACTCACTTCCCGTCAGTTGTTTGAAAGTTGCTTCGGTTGACGCCAGGTCAGGACTTGAAGTCCCCGTTGAGCCCAACATTGACCGTGAAGAAGAACTTCAAGCACTTCGTGCCGCAGATCCCGTCATTTGGTATGACACAGAATTCGACCGTGAACAGGAGATCACGGGCATGAACAAGGAGATGGCTTCCATCAAGAACTTCGAGGTGTACGAAGAGTAGTTGACTTCAGAACGCATTCCCGAACAACTTCAGAATGCAATTTCTACCAAATTGGTGAAGAGGCCGAAAGGCGGCGAGGTCAAATGCCGCGTGTGCGTCCGAGGTTTTGATCAGCAACTTGACCCGGACGACGCTTACGCCAGCACTCCTTCACTCATCACACTTCGTTTGTTGCTCACCTTGGCAGTAGTTCACAGTCACAACTGGTACGTCAGCGCTGGAGACGTATCAACAGCTTTCTTGCACGCGCTTCTCACAGATGAAGTGTTTGTACTTCCGCCAGTTGAGTATTACCCAAACGGTGGTGTGTTGTGGAAACTTCGCAAATTAATGTACGGTTTGAAACAGAGTCCAAAGATGTGGCAGCAGCATTTCGTTAGCGTAGCTACTTCTCTTGGTTTCCGTAGGCTGAAATCTGATTCGAACTTGTACTTCCATGAGGCGCCTAAGGTATACATGCTTTGTTATGTTGATGACTTGCTTTTGTTTGGAGCGCAAGGATCATGTGAATTTTTGTTTTCCGAACTTCAAAAGCAACTCTGCTTGCGTCAAGAAGGTGTGTTGGAGTCAGGAAAGAGTATCGACTTTCTTGGTAGAACGATCGCTCGACGTGACGATTCCATTGAGATGTCGATGCCGACTTCATATTCGGATCACAAGGATCATGTGAGTTTTTGTTTTCTGAACTTCAGAAGCAACTCTGCTTGCGTCAAGAAGGTGTGTTGGAGTCAGGAAAGAGTATCGACTTTCTTGGTAGAACGATCGCTCGACGTGACGATTCCATTGAGATGTCGATGCCGACTTCATACATAGACAAGATGCTTGAACAACTTGACATGGCCGGTTGTAAATCTGCTGCTACACCAGGTGCGGACTCACTTTGCAAACTGATTGAGTCTGAGGAACTTCTTTCGAAAGAAGATCACAAGCTGTACCGCAGGATCGTTGGACAACTTCTGTGGTTGAGCAGCATCAGGCCGGACATTCAGTTCGCGACTAAGGGACTTTCAAGAGGACTTGTTGCGCCAACTCAGGACCACTTCATCAAGATGAAGACACTACTAAGGTACTTGGCTGGAACGAAGCCAGCCGTGCTGCAACTTCGTCCGCGTGTGATTCCACATCCGAAACAGACTTCATTTGACATCGAATGTTACGTAGATTCTGATTGGGCAGGCTGCGTCTCAACGAGACGTAGTACTTCAGGCATGGCGCTTTTCTTTCTAGGCTCCTTGATCACTTCTCAGAGCAGATCGCAGCAAACAGTAGGTGGAGAAGCAGAACTGTATGCAATAGGCTTAGGAGCTAGTGAGAGCCTCTTTGTTAGGTCACTTCTCTTGGAATCCCAAATCGCCACAAAGGTCAACATCAAACTTCACACTGACAGCACCGCAGGCAAATCAATGGCAACCAGGTTCGGAACTTCCAGGAAAACCAAACATGTTCAACTTCGATTTCTTCTCATTCAAGAGCTTGTAACTTCAGGCATCGTGGCAATCAAGAAAGTGCTTGGAAACCTGAACGCTTCCGATGTGATGACAAAGTACATCACTAAGGAGGTACTTCACAGACAATTGGCAACCCTCGGGATCACACTTCCCATGGGTCGAGCACTGCGGAGACATTTGAACTTGACATGGAACTTCTAGCTGTAGCCTTAGGTTCAGTGAAGAAGTCAAACTTCGGACTGCTTTTATGTACATACTTGCACATGTATAGATACTTCACTTGCACACTGTACATACCTGTAAGTGTCAGATACTTCAGTCGTTGTTGGTTTTGTTTGTTGTTCTGTTCCGTTGGGTTGCTGTTGTTTTACTTCACTTGAGGCTCCCCAAACAACTTTTAATCACTTCTGGGTATGATAGGAACGGTTCACTACTTCCGCGGGTAGTTAGCCATGGTCAGTAACTTCGTTTTTGCTGCAGGGATTGAGTCGACGCTTTCGCTGCTGTTTTTCACTTCATGTTTGACCACGTTTTTCACTCCACTTCGTTGCCATGTTCTCATGGACTTCTAACTGGACTGCTTTATGAACTGCATTGATGTCATTTTTTCCTGCGTCAGAGAAAGATGGGAAACTTCGCCAGTGGACTTCTCCAGTTTGTCTACCAGACACTTCTGGAATCACGTGAAGAAACCATTGAAAGGGTGCGCTTCCACTTCAATCAACGACTTTAGGAGGCTGCCCAGTACCATCACGAGAAGACTGAGCTGGCACTTCTCGGAAGTGAGGAACGAGTGGCTCGGTACTATACTTGGTTCCTTTGTCAAGGAATCAGGACTTCGGTGAGGCCACATCCAGACATCCAGAGGAGACAACTTCTGGATCACTTCAACCAGAACTTCGAGAAGGAGAAACTTCACCTGAGAAAGCAAGAAAGGCAAGCGCTTTACCAGCTTGGTGTGCCAACTTCTCGACTCTGAAGATGGAAGGCCAGAGAAGGGCACTTCCAGCGTGCGACAATCCACACTTCGCATGCCAGATGAATCCAGATCACTCTCTGGATCACTTCTGGAATGTGAGACAGATGACAAGTCATGGAGACCCAAGACTTCCTGCGCTTGTCAAGGCAGGACTTCTGTTTCCTGGATTGGTTGAGCCAACAACTTCTGCACAGATGCGTCGACTTCAGAGAAATGATGTACTTCAGCTTTACACTCCGGAAGAGAGTGTGATTTACACTTCTTTGATCGAACTTCGAGTCAGACCCACAGTGGAGCTGACTTCTGCAGAACTTCAAGGAATGTCTTTGACAACACCAACGAAGTGTTGTTGTTTGCACTTCGCATGCTTACTTCGTTTATCACCATTCTGGCATACTTCACTTCAAGATGGTACTTCGGTTTCGGAATTCAACTTCCTTTGAACTTCAGATGGTGAATTCAAATTTCAGTGAATTCAAATTTCAGTGAATTCAAATTTCAGTAAACTTCAGAGTTTTGCGGTCGACTGACTTCGAAGTCACTCAGTCAAGATCACTTCGGAGTTTTCTTTTGCAATCACTTCAGGATTTTTGTGCAACTTCGAGTTGAAAAGGCAACCAACTTCAAAGGCACTTGGTCTGGCTAGTCAACTTCTAATCCTTTTTGCGTGAAGCGCTACAGACGTGTAGTACTTCAAGGGAGCGTGTCAAGATACATGTCTCCATACACACTTCGTATGGCTACGGTGTACTTCAGAGACCAGAGCATCACTTCATGCTTTGGCTCAAGTGGCCCCAGAGGAAAAGATTTCTGCTGACTCAGAGTGAACTTCAGGGTTGAGCCTGAGTGTTTGTTGGGTTAGAACTTCTGGTGACTTCCTGGTAGGTAAGTATCTGGGACTTCTCTAATTTGATAGTGTTGGTGTCTTGTGTTCGTTTTGTGTGTTGGTATTTTGGTGTGGTGTGTTGTGTTGCTGTGGTGTGTTACTGTGTTTTTGTGGTGTGTTTTTGTGGTGTGTTGGTGTGTTGTTGTGGTGTGTTGCTGTGGTGTGTTGGTCTGCTGTGGTGTGTTGGTGTGTTGCTGTGTTGCTGTGGTGTGTTGGTGTGTTGCTGTGTTGCTGTGGTGTGTTGCTTTGGCGTGTCGTTGCGGTGTGTTGCTGTGTTGCTGTGGTGTGTTGCTGTGTTGCTGTGGTGTGTTGCTGTGGTGCTGTGGTGTGTTAATGTGGTGTGGTGCTGTGGTGGGTCCTTGTAGTACTTTTGTAGTACGTTCTACTAGGTTGTCATACTCTGTAGTACTTTGTAGGAATTTGTAATATTTTGTAGTACCTTGTAGTACTTTGTAGTACCTTGTAGTACACTGTAGTACGTTGTAATATTTTGTAGTACGTTGTAGTACATTGTCATACGTTGTAATACGTCGTAATACATTGTAGTACCTTGTAGGACTTTGTAGTACGTTGTAGTACGTTGTAGTACGTTGTAGTACGTTGTAGTACGTTGTCGTACCTTGTAATACGTTGTAGTACCTTGTCGTACCTTGTACTTCCTTGTAGTACGCTGTAGTACTTTGTACTACCTTGTAATATTTTGTTACATTTTGTAGTACCGTGTAGTACCGTGTAGTACCGTGTAGTACTTTGTAGTACCTTGTAGTACGTTGTAGTACACTGTAGTATCTTGTAGTACGTTGCAGTACTTTGTAATATTTTGTAGTACCTTGTAGCACCTTGTAGTACGTTGTAGTACGTTGTCGTACCTTGTAGTACGGTGCAGTATGTTGTAGTACCTTGTAGTACCTTGTAATACCTTGTAGTACACTCTAGTACACTGTAGTACCTTGTAGTACGTTATAGTACGTTGTAGTAGGTTGTACTATCTTGTAGGACTTTGTAGTACGCTGTAGTACGTTGTACTTCGTTTTGCTCTGGTACGTTTTGTCTTGGTACGTTTTCCTTGGTAGGTTTCGTCCTGCTGCGTTTTGTCTTGGTACGTTTTGTCTTGGTACGTTTTGTCTTGGTACGTCTTGCTCTGGTACGTCTGCCTCTGGTACATTTTGTCTTGGTACGTTTTGTCCTACCAAGAGTGTCCTACAAATGTGTCTTCGCAGAATGTCTTAGAAGGAGGGTCTTACAAGGAGTGTCCTACAAGGAGTGTCTTAAAAAAGAGTGCCTACAAGAGAGTCCCGCAAGAGTGTCCTACAGGTCCTACAAGAGTGTCTTACAAAAGTGTCCTACCAGTGGTCTGTTGATGTGGTGTGTTGTTGTGTCGGTGTGGTGTGTTGTGTTGGTGTGGTGTGTTGCTGTGGTGTGCTGATGTGTTGGTGTGGTGTGTTGGTGTGGTGTGTTGCTGTGGTGTGTTGCTGTGGTGTGTTGGTGTGGTGTGTTGGTGTGGTGTGTTGCTGTGGTGCGTTGCTGTGGTGTGTTGGTGTTGGTGTGGTGTTTTGTGTTGGTGTGGTGTCTTTGTGTTGGTGTGTTGGTGTCGCGTGTTGGTGTCTTGTGTTCGTTTTGTGTGTTGGTATTATTTTGGTCTGGTGTGTTGTGTTGCTGTGGTGTGTTGCTGTGTTGGTGTGGTGTGTTGCTGTGGTGTCTTGGTGCGGTGTCTTGGTGTGATGTGTTGGTGTGTTGGTGCGGTGTGTTGCTGTTGGTGTAGTGTGGCGTGTGTGTTGCTGTGGTGTGTTATTTTGCTGTGTTGGTGTTTGTGTGTTGTGTTGCTGTGGTGTGTTGCTGTGTTGCTGTGGTGTGTTGCTGTGGTGTCTTGGTGCGGTGTCTTGGTGTGATGTGTTGGTGTGTTGGTGCGGTGTGTTGCTGTTGGTGTAGTGTGGTGTGTGTGTGTGTGTTGCTGTGGTGTGTTATTTTGATGTGTTGGTGTGGTGTGTTGTGTTGGTGTGTTGAATGTCGCGTGTTGGTGTTTTGTGTTGGTGTGGTGTGTTGGTATGTTGGTGTGGTGTGTTGTGTTGCTGTGGTGTGTTGGTGTGTCGGTGTGCTGTGGTGTTTTGCTGTGGTGTTTTGGTGTGATATGTTGGTGTGTTGGTGTGGTGTTGCTGTGGTGTGTTGCTGTGGTGTCTTGGCGTGATGTGTTGGTGTGTTGGTGTTCTCTGTTGTGTTGCTGTGTTGCTGTTGTGTGGTGTATTAGTGTTGGTGCGTTGCTGTGGCGTGGTTCGTTGCTGTGGTGTGTTATTGTGATGTGTTTGTGCGGTGTCTTTGTGTTGGCGTGTTGGTGTCGCGTGTTGCTGTCTTGTGTTGGTGCGGTGTGTTGGTATGTCGGTGTGGTTTGCTGTGTTGGTGTGGTGTGTTGCTGTGGTGTGTTGGTGTGGTGTTTTGTGTTGGTGTGTTGGTGTGGTGTGTTGGTGTGGTGTGTTGTTGTGGTGTGTTGCTGTTGTGTCTTGGTGTGATGTGTCGGTGTGTTGGTGTGGAGTGTTGGTGTTGGTGTGATTTTTTGTGTTGGTGTCTTGGTGTGTTGATGTGGTGTGTTGGTGTAATGTGTTGTGCGGTGCTGGTGTGATGTGTTGGTGTGTTGGTGTGCTGTGTTGGTGTTGGTGTGGTGTTTTGTGTTGGTGTGTTGTGTTGGTGTGGTGTGTTGCTGTTGTTTGTTGTTGTGGTGTGGTGTGTTGGTGTGGTGCGGTGTGGTGTGATGTGGTGTGTTGCTGTGGTGTGTTATTGCGATGTGTTGGCGTGGTGTGTTGTGTTGGTGTTTTGTGTTGGTGTGGTGTGTTGGTATGTTGGTGTGGTGTGTTGTGTTGCTGTGTTATGTTGCTGTGGTGTGTTGCTGTGGTGTGTTGCTGTGGTGTCTTGGTGTGGTGTCTTGGTGTGATGTGTTGGTGTGTTGGTGTGGTGTGTTGGCGCTGGTGTGGTGTTTTGTGTTGGTGTTTTGGTGTGTTGATGTGGTGTGGTGTGTTGTGTTGCTGTGGTGTGTTGCTATGGTGTGTTGTTGTGGCGTCTTGGTGTGGTGTCTTGGTGTGATGTGTTGGTGTGTTGGCGCGGTGTGTTGCTGCGGTTTGTCTTGGTACGTTTTGGCTGGGTAAGTTTGGTCTTGGTACGTTTTCCTCTTGTACGTTTTGTCTTTGTACGTCTTCCTCTGGTACGTCTGCCTCTGGTATGTTTTGTCTTGGCGCGTTTTGTCTTGGTACGTTCTTGTCTGGAAAGTGTCTTACAAGAGTGTCACACGAATGTGATTTGGTGTGACCGGTATTTGGGTTCGTCTGACATTTGGTTTTGTGTGACATTGACTACCGAAGAAATAGGCTTTGAAACTCCAGCGGTCTGCAATGTCATGAGGAAAAAAAATCGTGCTCCTGATGTGCAAATATCCATGACAACATAGCTACATAGGTAAGTGTGTTTGAGGCTCGAGGTTTTTAAGCAGAGCTGTTTACTCATCAGCAAACGTGTAAACATTCGGGTTCGTGGCTTCAATCTTGTTTTTTTCGGCACGTCAACACCTTTTCAGGCAGAACAATAAAATGATGAACATGGTATTCGTGTGGGCCTTGTTTCTATGCGGTGAATTCTCTATGATGGTTGACGTATTCGGAGACTTGGTTCCAAAACAATTGTGACAAATTTTACAAAAGTAGCGGCTGCTTCAATTTGAAGAAGCCTGGATTCACTTCAGATGTAGTGTGAAACATGAACACACCATCCAGGATTTAGTGTCAGGATTCTGGTGCAACGGGTAGGGTTGTTGGTTGTTGGATTGCTGTACTGTTGGAGTCCTTACCATATTGTTAGGTGGATGATAGCATTTTGTAACCTGCGGTTGTTTGCAGAGAGTGCAACAGATTTTCAACTCTTTGGCCAAACCCGAAGGGTCGTGGTTTTCTTGTTGGTCTTTGCCAAAGAATAGCGATGGTGGGAGTTGGCTCCCGCAGAATTCTTCCCGTTGTCGATTGAACGCTGCATGATCCCGCACAAGCTGAGTCCCCAACCACAGAACACGTCAAAAAGCCGATGGAAACTTCCACAGAAAGACTTTCTTGAACCCGTTGTGAGTTGTGTGTGAACAATCGGTTTTCTGGTTTCTGCTTGTTTCCATGCTTTGTTCAGGTGAAGAATCGAACCCTTGAAGCCTCGTTCTACTGATTTTCTATGCTTTGTTCTACTTGTTATTTGGTGCATTCGGGGTGAGCCCCGGCGGAACAACCAGCCACCGTCATGTCGCGGTCTCGCTGATGGTGGAGACGGAGGCGTCATGTAACATCGAGGCGCGCAGCTCCATGTTTTCACTCGACAGTAAAACACCAATCTTAAAATGTGGTGAAACTAAGCAGTAGCAGTGACCAGCTGAAGCTTAGCTGAAGTTTCGCTGGCCCATTTGCAGTTGGTTCTTCCTGGCTTCTTTTGCATTCCTTTCCATTGTTGCTACCTTTGGCACACTTGTGTTCAGTGGACTGGTGGCTTGAAACCGATATGGGCCCTGGTCAAACATTAGGCTAAGTTGTTCCTCACCAATGGTGATGTCAACGAATATCGTGCTCAATGATTTATTTCTATTCAGTTGATCAACTAATGTGGGTATCAGTATCAAGGGTATCATAATCATTAACATTATCACCCGTATCAAGTGATGTTGCTACTATGAGTTGATAGACGGGGTCGATACTATGTTCACAGGTTCTCTTTTGACAGCATGCTATTCCTTTAATCGTTTTGCAGTGCATTTGATGTTGAATGTTTCAAGCCTGTCTTCAGCTATAATGCTTGCAATCAAGTTTGTTACATATTGGTCTTTAACATTTTGCAAATGATACATGCAAGATAACATTAGTAGTGGGGTTTCAACTCGTTGCAGTAGTTGTTCACTTGTGTCTCTGTTTGGTGGCTTCGCACCGTATACTTTGCATACCATCATCGCCTGTAGTGACACAGAAATCCGGCAGTTTCAAAGCGCGTCGTGCAGTGGAGCATCTCTGAACAAAAGGGGCTGCTCCACCCGGTTGGATTGCAATCAAAGTGACGCTCACGAGTCCTCCCAAGATTGTTGGCATGAGCAGATTGATGTGCCTGTGTTTCGCAGGCATTCAGACGTTGGGCGCGATGCTTTTGCGTTTGCATTTTTGACCTCGAACAAGGACGCGAGACAAAGCATTTGCCGTTTTGCAACGGGGGAGAGATGTGGCAATCTCCATTTCGTGTATTTGTTGAGGTAATTTGTTGTTTTTGGTGGCATTTTGTCCCTCCAGGAATAGCAATCCACTGTTCCACTATTTACTATTTTTTCTCTGCGAGGGTGGCATGCCATCAGGACAGCGACTGGAAACTGCGTGGGCCTTGGAAATGGAGGTACACACCCAAAGTAAAGTGTGTGGCAAAGGTTGTGCATGAATTGTGTTCAATTAAATTGTGTACTACCTATCTTGTTCGTCTTGTAATAGTTATAGAATTTGGTCATAAAATAGTACTTAGAATATTCGTAGAGGAACAGTGGAACCGGTTAGAGATGGAGAATCTGTTTCACGAGGATCCACTGTGTTCGGGTCAACACAACAACGGGATTAGGTGTCCCCATGGTGTTTCCTGAAAGGCGGACCAGTGTTCTGAGGAGTTTCCCGAGAACAGCTTGGCAGAAGAAGATCGACAACTGCTCAGGTGCGAGTGAATTGCAGATTGTTGGGCCTGTCCAGCTGATTCAGCCTTGAAAAACCTGCCTTCCTATAGAGAGATAGAGATAGAGAGAGTGAAACGCCGCCAAACCGCTCTTTTTTTCCATTGTATTCTCTAAAGAAACATTTTGCATTTTTATTTTCTACGAAGTTGCTCCAAACTTGGCATCGCAGCTGAGACATCGCAGGTACTTGTCCTTTCCAGATTTTGGTCCAAGCAGGTCTGCAGTGCCTTGGCAATTTTGCGAAATCACACTTTTCAATAGATGTTTCTTCAGAAAAAAGTGGCGAAGTGGTTCTGTGGGTGCGCGGACACGTTTGCCTGTTGGAAGATTGGACAAATTATCAAAACATTAGTTGATGCCGGTATGCGCGCATGTACTCATTGATAAACTTACGCATGAAAACTCTTTTGCATCTTTATTTGTATGCATGTGTGCACATATGCGGCTATGCATGGCATACATACGTGGTGATGTATGGTGATGAAGGGGAATGCATGGTAGTGTGATGCAATGCAATTCAGTGATTTAACACCTGTAGTCAGTAATATCACGTACTGTATCCTATGTTTGGAATGTATGTAGAGTATGTGCATGTGTGGTATTCAGCGTATGTAGGATATGTACGGGTATGCATAAAGGTATGTATGGTCAGAATGGCAGGCAATGTGACCATGCGATGCTTTGATATGTCTGTTCGTGTGATGTTCTGTATGACTATGATGCCATGTTTGGTTGTGCTGCATTCTTTTGCTTAGTCACATGTTGCCCGCACCATACGATGATCCCATGATGGAGGTTCTTTTTGGAACACAATCAATGTTCCAAGAGCTGTTCACACACTTAGAATAGTTGAGTAGGAACGCCTGGTCACCCGAAAAGCGACAAGAGATCAAGGAACAGAGATCCTTTGCACGCAAAGACATACCTGAAGTGCTTGAAGACATGCTTGATATTGCGTCCCACCTTCACAAGTGGGTGATGGAACATCTTTCATCGAAGATATCCACGGATATCAATGGATCAGCGCACTCTGTGTCAGATGTCTTCATAAGAGCGCAGCCACTTAAGATCTCTTAGCTCCATGACGAGTTGCTTGAGATGTGTTGTTTGGTGTGTTTTTACAGGTGCATCTGTTTGCAGATGTTGGATTTCATGCATAGTCTGATAGCGTGCTTCTAATGCAATGTACAGTAGTGCAATGTGGTGCAATGTGGTGCAATGACAATTTATGCATCCATTCCAGCGTTCATGTATCTAATGCATCTAAAACAGGTGATGTCATGTCATCCGATGCATGCTGTGTTGCGGAAAGCGCAGGAGTTAGCTTTCGATGAGGCGTTTTTTGGTTGCGACTGAGGTGGAAACTGCTGTGTTTCCCTTCCGCTTTCGGCGGGGCAGCGGCGTTCGGACGCCTGGCGCAGGGTGAAAGCCGGGGTGATCTGTGATGAACTTCCCTTTTTGGCCTCAGCAAAAAGGAGAGAAAGTGAAGATTTGGAACAAGTTTAGTAATTAAATTATCTTAAATCAAAAATTAAGAGCTGAAAAGTGTCCAGCTGAAAGAGTTTCTAGCTGCAATAGTTCAGTAGCACAGTTGGAGTTTTCGCATTGGAGCTTTTGGAGGCCTCGCGAGGCTTGTCGCGGAGGGGCCGCAGTCCGCACGCGCCTGGCCCCAGCAGAGAAGATGGCTTCTACTACGCGGTTGGGCACCCAAGACGTTGCAGAGGTCGACGAAGTCCTTCAGAAAGGTAGCACTTGGAAGTCTAAGGTCTCCTTGGATATGATTTTGATGGATTCTACTTGGATATGTATGTCATCTTCTATTGGTGAACACCTGTTTTTGTTTATCCTGAAAGGATTTGGTTTGACAGAAAATGAGCTGTCAAAGCGCTTGGATCACAATAGACCTTGCTGTCCACCATGATGATCCACCATGGGTAACACGATCTGAAATCATAAGTGGTGGATCGGGAAAATAAGGTGCTGATACGACTGATCATGATTCTGATCTACCCGTATTTTTACTTCATGATACTTTGCTACTTCATGGTGCTTCCATTTCGCATTCGTGTGTCATCCTCAAACGAGGATCAGCTTATTCTTTGCTTGATCATCATTTTTTGCCAGTAGATTAGTTCAGAAGCGTCTCTTGACAGCCGCATGGGTCACTCACTTTGTCACAAATTTGCCAAACATCAAACTCTTCCCTCTACAGGCAGCTCACTTTCAACAACAGCCAGACGAGGCTGCTGCTGCGACGCTCCTGGGTGCGGGTTGGAGGGTTACTATTTTTATTCATACAAGGATTCGTTCTATTTCTATCATATTATACTACCATGATTCTTCTAATCTTTGCTCATAGTTGCGTTCTCTGACCAGAGGGTTTTAATGCATTGCACGAAGATCATGCTTGCAACTCTATGCTTTTGCCCAGTATTTGGAAGCCTTAATTTGCACAGTATTTTGGAAGTATATGATTTAGCAAGTCCCTGCCACTTTGGAAGAAGATTCACAGTTTGATGGAGCACCTCCAACTTGCGACCATCCCCTCAGGCCAGCAGGCGGAAATGCATTCAGCGCAGCCTGGTGGTGCCTTGCTTTTGGGAGAATATGGCAGAATGGAACATCTGAACAGGGCTGCTAGTCAGGGAAAAACCCACAGGTTGCGGTTGAGTCTGTGCTTGGATGATGTGATTCAACAGGATCAAGAACTGGTGTGTATATCCAACCGCAGTTTCCATTGATTGTAGTCAAACTTTGAAACCAGCACTGATGTGTTGCCACAGTGATTCCCGATCCTTTACAATAAGATAAACCAATCAGACACTTATCTTGATACAAAGTAACCAGTCAAAATAAGCAAAACGCTTATTTTTGGTTCCTCAATTCTTCAGTCATCGATTGATGATTGGAGTGCTTGAACTCAGGTTGTATCTCAGCACAGCTTCCTCTCTTTCTGGGTTTGCTGCCCAGTCAGCCAGCTGGAACCGCATCGGGAGAAATGATCATTCGCAACGAGGAAAATGGGGGGGTGCCTCCCTTATGCCTCCCTTATGATCACTCCAGCAATTCGATAAGGAAAATTTGGAGGTACCTCTCTTGTAGATTTGCCTCATCGATTTCAAGTTTAACTGCGGACACTGCAGACTACAATTGACAGCCTTTTGCGTAGTTGGCGTAGTTACACCTTTTGGCAGCTACTGTAATTGTTGGGGGTTTCTCAAAATTGGGGGGGACCCCTAAATCATCCAGTTTATCAACCATTTACAATAGAAAACCAACAATTTTTTGGGATCCCATATTTTGAGATACACCCATTTGTGGATGTCAAATCCATGACATCTTGGATGCCTCCTGATCCGGACTCCCAAGGCCACTTTGGTGATGAGACTAGGTCAACTGCCGTCGGCAAGCTCGGACTTGTGTCAGTTGGGTTCAACACAGTGAGGTACCTTCTCTATTTCTTGTCAATATCTTCATTTCTTGGGATCTTCAACCCATGATCAATGCTACATTTGTTTGGATGTTATTTTAGGATGTTCAAAGCTTGGCTGCACAGGGTTTGGAACCATCGCGATTAGCTTTCGAGAACATTTGATATGATTATTCCGCTTGATGCGTCACCAAAAGTTGACTCGGCCCCAGCGCATGGCATCAAACCACACTTGTCAGTTTCCACTTCACATGGCCTCACTTGCCCATACGTAAGACATCCTAAGATTGATATCATGGAATGTTAAACCGGTGACCTGTGGTTTGCGAAGGAATATCCGTGAAGTGTGTCAGTTGGAAAGGATTTTGTGCATTCAAGATATGAGGTGGTGTTCCAGAGGCTCCAACAATCAGAAGTGCGGCTGCCTCCTTTTGGGCGCTACTTTTCTCCACATAGATTGATGGTAAACAATAGGAGCAATGTCACTGACCAGTTCGTCTACAATTCTTGGGCTGTAGGCCACTGGTCTGTTGACCTTCCAATAGCGCGTGCTGCGCTGGCTCTTTCTCGCCCCCGAGGAACGATGGTGAGCTACTTCAGAAAGCTTCCAGCTCAGCCTTGGGATTTGGGGGACACTGCATTGGGGTAGAAGATCCTTCATGGCCTGATGTGATGACCAACAATTTTTTGACAGAGAACTTTTCGATATCACATATATCACATTCACAAGGAGCAAGGCGCATTCGCTTACAAAGCGAGAGACCTCTGACTTGCGGGTGTGTTTCAGTGAGCAGCCTAGGGGTGGTCAGACTTTCTGGGGCTGAAATGTCCGCAGTGTCCCCGTAAGGCAACGCGTAAATTTCTTCATGTGCAAAAACGCGTTGCGCCGGGGAAGCTTTCCCAGCCCTCACCTCCTTCGCAGCTCAGCAGTGAGCTGCTGCATCTCGCGGCATTCGTTGAACACGTGGTGCCCAGCCTCGGTGACGTCGTAGCACCTCTCCGTGGACGGCCTCGTTTTGTGATGCCTTGGCACTGCGGCATCAAGGACCGCTGGGGAGTGAAGAGTTAAAGAGATGGGATCAGATGGGATCGGATGGGATGTTTTTTCAAATCTTGGAAGCAAAGACAAAGAAAATTCATGTCAAAGGTATTGACCCATCTTTCGACGGTGACATTAGGCTCTGGAAACTCAGTGCAGTAGTGCAGTTGATGTCGCTGGTGCGAATCTGTCAGATTTCAACCAGTTGCTGCTTCATTACAGACAAATTTCTGTGAACTGCAACCAAGCGCTGACAACCAGGTTGGATTTTGGAGCTGAATTCCAGTGAAATCAATGGATTTGCCAATGAGAAATGAGATGCTCCAGGTTTCCCGTTCTTCCTTCAGCTAGATTGTTGGATTTCGGCTCAAGTTTCGCTGGGCGTAATTCGTTTGCAGGGATTTAGGCAGGATTCTCAGTGGGTTCGCGGAAGGTTGGAGATGATGGTGACTTCCTCATTTTTACCCTTGGGGCTTGTCCACTTACATTTGAAATCTGAGTTAGTGGCTTGCTCTGCCTTGATTTTTATGGTTGGAGCGTTCGAATGATGCGGGACTGGGAAGTTTTTTGTGGATTCACTTTCATGATGGCACATGGGTTCCACTGTAACAAGATGGGTGTAAAGAAGGTAAACATGTCAGCTAGATTAACATTTCCGTGCGCACATGCCACATCTGCTCAATAGTTGGTTTGGAGGCACTTTCTATTGGCAAGGTGAGAACGTGGTGCTGGTAGCAACCACTGGTTGAGACGCAACTTTGATAAGGGCCAAACACGTGGTTGAACTGAGTTGTTCAGTCGGTCAAAAAATGACTCTGAAAATCAGCCAAGAACCGATCCGTTGGATCCGTTGGGTTTCACCGCGCTGGCAGGTAGGAGCCTGGCGAATCTCGTCATGGCGAAGCCGGGGATGACCCCAGAGGAACAGCTGGAAGACTTGCAACGCAGATTCCAACTGTTGGAGGGCGAAGCTTGGAACCGCGTGAAGCTGTTGCTGGTGGTGGTGGTCACCAGGGAATCTGAAGATTGGGAAAATGTGGCCATGAAGATGACTGTGCTCTAAGTTGATGGACATGTCTGAAATTCGGCATCCGAATCATTTTTGCTATTGCTGTAAAGATGAATTGTTTTCTGGATGTATTTAATTTGATTGAGATTCATATCAGTTTGGTGAACCTTGTTGGTTGGTGGTCGTTTGGGGGTATGAACTAACCAAATGGACCAACGATTTCGTTTGCCCTTTGATGGTGTGTGGCCTTCATTGAGTGAAAAGGTCCACGCATTTCAATGAATTTGTCGCTGCTCATTTTTCTCATGTCGTAGCGACAAAAAAGGGTTTTATGAGCTTGCTCATTTCATTTGAAACTTTTATATACAACTCAAAAAATGTTGTAAGAATAAAACCCACTCTTGGAAAACAAATCTACGACTACAACTGCTACCAACAAATGTTTTTAGTTTTACGAGTGAAAGGTTCCCAACTTCGGACTGTTTCGAGGAACGAAAGGCCACTTATGAAACTGCAAAGTTGAACATCCAGCAGAACAAGGCTGGGAGCGACCAAACATGGAGCTGAGGACAACCACTGAGAAACTGCTTGGGAATCAGTGAGAATGAGAGCTTGGAATTGCAGGATGACTTGAGTTGTCAAAACAGGCCACCCATTCTCTTCCCTCTGGAGTTTGGTTGGAGGGAAGAAACCCTGAAACACCTGCAGCTGTATTTCCCTCAATGACATCATGATGCAAAGCGCAGGAAATCATCGGCCAAATGAAGGAGGAAAACAAGGTGTTGCTTGGCAAGCCATTAGCTCGAAGGAGATGGTGAAGCGATAGGATCGGTTGAAATTTGTGCAGGAAACTCAACTCTGTTCTTGCCAAAAGGACTTTAGACCTCGATCAACCCAACACAGTGTTGAAGCTCCTCATGGTGCATGGCATGCTTTGTTGAGAGATTTCACAAGCTGCGATCCCCAGCTCCGAGGCTAAGAAATCAGATCGCAACTCTGCGGAATGAGAAGCCGCAGTCGTTGGAGAAAGTCTTGGATTCCACCAGCAACGAAGTCCAACAAATGCAGAGGACCGCCTTGCTGTGACACCTGCGGTGGTGGCCTTGCTGTTGATGTGGTGGTGGTTTTGGTGGTGGTGCTGGTGCTGGCGGCGTTGGTGGCGGTGTTCAATGTTTGTTGTTTTTTTTGAAACTTGAACCATAGCCTCCAAGTAATCAACAACTCAACCAACCCACACAGTTTTGTGCGGCTTCATTTCAACAGCAGCCTGGGGCTTCAGGAGATTCGACATGATGAAGAACGAGAACAACAAGAGGCACATGCGACTTTGATTTTGGTGCTCGGAGTTCCTGTGGATTGAGCTGTTTGGCTCATGCCAATCTAACATCCATGGTTTCCGCAGCAATAGGCACAAGCCACCAAGACCCGTGACCCATGCCGAATCGGACAAGATTGAACATGGCTTGGGACAAATTCCTGAATTAAACAAAACTGCTGCCAGTCGTCGTTGTTGGGCTCGTAGTGTTGTTTTTGAGGCGTGGCTTTTTGGACCAATTGGACATCAAGAAAGATGAGTTGTCCATTGGTTCAAAGTGCCTGGGCTGATTCTGGTGATCTTCCGGGATGTCCCGATTGTCCTTGGAGATGTTAAGCCATTCAGTAGACCATTTGCGTTAAGCCTCCAAGATCTCCAAGCTTTGGTGGTAGGGCAGGTGACCTCCCAGCATGGAGATTCATAGGATGTTGTGAACTTGAGTATTTTTGATCTGTTTTTGCAAATTTCCATGGCCATAGAAACAACATCATCACAAAACGGCTGTCAGGCCCCAGACATTTCGTTTACAGCATATTCCTTCACATATTTTTATCGTGTTGCAGTGTGATCACTGTGACTGTTGGTGTTTCCTTCCTTGTTGACACGTTGACTCAAAACAATCGGTGCAATTTGCCTTGGTGATATTGCCATAGTTTCATGACAGTGATCTTGTTGATCACGGGGTCCCAAAGGGGTCCTATGGGGGTCCCAGGGTCTGAGCTATGTCAGGATGCACTCCAATGAGACCTCTCCAGAGATGCGCCACATCCGGGTCTTGGAGAATCGCTTGGACAAAGTGATGATCAAATACAACGAGGCGCGATGCTGCTTGGTCAGCTGCGATGTCGGGTATCCACAGAAGCATTGTTGGTGGTACCTCATATTCGAGCTTTATCCAAGGACTGTAGTGTAGACTACTAGAAATGTGTATCTTTACACTCTTATGAGTTTCTAGTTGTTCTTCATTCCAAACTGGACATGACAATGTTGATTCTCCTGGTAGGTGGCTATACTTGGTACCCAGTGGCTGGTGGATTCAATGACGGCCTCCCTTGAAATGCTTCCTGCGTCCTGTTGGTAAGTCCACAAGGACACTGGAGATTCTTGATGTATTCTCGTGATTTCTCGTGTCATTGTTGGTTATGTTTCATTGATGGGCATCAGAAACATCAACAGTCATTGTCAACCATCAGTTTTCTTGGTGTCTCCCACTCTGCACTCGCGCTTTGGTCGGTTGTTGCTGGATAGTCACCACGATCTTCATTGACCATCCGTCCCCATGCTGCATCCATGCAGGCCCAGAGCATTCGCAAGACCTACGAGGCCATCGTCAAGCGCCTAAAGGAGCCAAGTGGGTTACCAGTGGGCGGGAGACACCTGGGGAGTGATTTATCATGCAAAGTTCTATGTGGAGATTTCTGCCCCCAAGGAGCAATGACACAAACAGAAATGTGTACTGCACAGGATACATTTCCTTTGGTGATTGGGATAGAGGCACCTGGAACCAAGAAATCCATCCACTGTCCCCGGTGAAGCGGTCAGGATGAGCGGATCGGTTTCGACAACCAACTCTGCGCCATCGAGCGCACCTTGAAGGCGAAGGAGCTGAGAGAGCTGAGTCACTTCCCCACGGAACTGAGTACCCAACACCCCCTGACCATGAAATTCCCCAAGCTTTGGAGATGTGACTTTTGGGTGGAAGTTTTTTCTTTGAAGGTCAAGATGGACATTGAATAGCACGACTTGTTTTTTCCTGCTATTGGACATCAGATATGGGGATGGCACTTTCCCAACTTTTGTCCTCGCAGCGTCTACCGCAGGAACGGGACTACGAGGAACTTCTGCTGCTGTCCCACGACGCATACCATGCCAAGGAGTGCTGCAGAACACAAAACGGTACAACTTGTATTGGTCCTTTTTTTCTTGGGGGTTTCAATGATTTTCAATCATGATCAACCAGAGTCAAAACCATGATCCATGAATCCATGCTGGATATTTTTCTTCTCTGCAAATCCTTGGGTTTTTGAAGTTGTGGCACCGGCACGTGCCAGGAGATGGCGCAAGCTGAGTTACATCGCTTTGAGCAAGGCGTCATGGAGGCGTGATGAAGTTGTGAAGCTTTCAAGTCTTCCGCGGGGCTTCCTGGGGGCTCTGTGGATGTTGGAAATGCTGTGGAGATGAAGTTGAAGCGATGTCTTGGTGAGGGTTGCCATGGTGGAGAAGCTTAAAGCTAATGAGTTTTCAAATGAAAAAACTTTCAATGAACTTTCAAAGTAAACTTCTAATCAAGTGTTGGGTGTCTTTCTCCTGAATTTTTGAGCGCCAACAGGAGAGAAACCAGCGCGACAAAGAAGTTCAAGAGAAGAAGATCCTTGTGGAGCAGCGAGTCGAGTGCCCTGGCCTAGCTGAAACCTGCTGAGGATGCACATCACAAGAGGCGGATGTAGCCCAAACATCCGACAAGGAATCCTCACATAATTGAAACATACCAAGAAACCCGAGTGGAAAATATGAAAGCTACGCTGGGATGCCGTCTGTGAAGTTGTCTTGCTGTGGGTGTCGATAACTCCAAGCAAAGATCATTGGTGCTGTTGAAGTCTCAGGAACCCTCCTGATGAACAGACAATTTCGTAGGCATGACTCAGCATGACCCAACCGGACCCAACCCAAGCTACTCAAATCTACTGAATTCCAAGCATCTCCAGGATGAACAAACGCTTAGAGCTCAGAGAGAAGAGCTTGAAGCAACAGCCAGAGATGGAGAAAGGTGGGGGCCGCATGGGGCCGCATGGGATGTGTCGTCAGAAATGGCAAGATGAATCGACTGGTGGCAAGCCCACGGTGATTCAACATTTCTATATTGTCAGCGTGTTTTTTTGTTGGAGAAAGTCCTGTAGTTTTTAGTGAACCATGTTCCACCCATCACTATCCCCTAAAAGATAGTTCTTAGCGACCTGCCATGGCATTCGACATTTTATCAGAGATTCACCGCGGGTGATTTTAATCTTGAGCATTTTCTGATCTTTCACAGCTTCCCCTGACCCGAGCCGGCCAGGCAACGACCGCCTGAAGGAGGCATCTGTGGTGTCAGAGTTCACAGCAGGCGGGTGCTGGTCATCCAGTAATGCCGTTCCCAGAACCAATGACACGACTTTGGTTTCCCCAGGTCATCACGAGGTCATGCCCAGGTTTCCCCGGTAGCAGCTGGATGTCGGAGGTCATCCGAATCCTCCCCCACCGCTGGTAGGTTATTCCGGCGACGCGGCTCAAGAAGAGCTGCAGAAGATCATGGACTACAAGGAGCTGCCGCCAATTTTGGGATGTCTCCAGGCTGTGCAGATCTCTTTTTGTTGGCTAACGGAATGGTTAACAGCAATGATGGTTGATGTTTTTTTTGCAGAAAGAATTTCAATCAGATGGTTAAGAACGGTAAGGCTGTTGATAGCTGATGATGGTTGATGAAGGTTTCCGATGCTAGGAAACATTTTTTCAGGTGGCTGATGATGGTTGGTGATGGTTAAGAATGCTGTAAAGATGCTGAATGATGGATCTGGTTGGCAGGGTACCCCATCATGGACAGCACCACAGCTGCCTGCTGGCTCAATATGAGCTGCGAATCTCAACATGATGAAATGCAAAGGGGGACACCCAGCAGATGGGTTCTGGGACTCTGCAGCTTGAACCAGAGAAATCAGTGGAATCCCCATCTCAACCAGCCGTTCTTATTGACGCAATTCGCACAATGCTTCCCTTCAGCACCATTATGGCGACCCCATTTTGTGTTTTCAGGTCTGTCATCAGGTTCAATGCCATCAGTTGATAGTTGCTTATAGGGCAGTCACCGGAAGTGGAGGATCCTTTCAAGTGCTCGCTGATGACTTGTGACCACTCAGTGCTTATGATGTTTTGAGTTCTTCGCAGATCTGCATTAGGCTGTAGCTGAAGCCATGCTGTTACAACCAGAGTCATGGGGTGGTTTCCAATGCACCCACCTATGGGCAAAGCACTTTGACTCAGACAGATGGATCATGTCCAGTGAACCCAGAGAAACACCCTGAATGAACACCCAGAGGTCACCAGCACCCAACAGTGCTTGATCCTCCCAGGAAGCTGTGCAAGCGATTAAAGATGCCACAGGCAGCTGCCATGACGTGCGGGTGAGGGAAACATGTGGAAAATGATGTGGATGCTTTTTTGTGTGGCCATAAATGGTGTACCACGGAAAACGTAGTTTTCTGGGAACTACGGGATGGATGACAATCGTCATGGCCATGGGTGAATAGTGTGCTTCACCGTGCCGGTTGTGTCCGATTCCGGGATGTCCACTGGGGTACTGTTGAGTTTTTGGAGATGATGGCATCGAGAATGATGTAACCCAGATGAGGGATTTTGCCATATGGCTGATATAGTCGCTGGCCGTCAATAATGAACGAATCAGATAAACATATCCAAACCCATTCAATAGATATTGTAGAATTCTGGCAGTTTGTGATGGAGTTGCATAACTCATGATAGGTACTTTGTTGTCAGGGGCATGATTCAAAGATCAACATATAGAGCACAGAACAGGCTGGTTGGCTATTTTTTGGTTTTTGAGATCATTGTCCACGAATATTGCCATTGCATGGGGGTTTTCCAAGATTTGCCACTTGTCAGGGGCGCCATGTCCCTCATCATCTCCGCTACCAAATGTGGCATTGGAAGCGAACAAAGCCATGACAAACACACCACCCATCTTCGCCAAAATCACGGTTGGTCCTTGATTGTAAAAGATGAATCGGCATGTTTGGGATCGGACAGGAGCAGTTCTTTCTGTGAAATGTCAAGAACAAAGACGAAGTTGCTCATGCCAGTGAGATGTGTCTCCAGAAGCTTTTAGTGATCGAGCACCAGCTGTCGGTGTGAAGTTGATTAGTGTCGATGGCCAAGGCGGAAAGGGCTTTTGGTTTTTCTCTTCTGCAGAGGCTTTCGTCTCTTTCGTCCGTGCCCATGTATCTGATTGCGGCGGGGGCACTTGGAGGTCTTGGACTGTTGCTTCTCCAAAGGTTTGGAAGTGACGAAGGAGTCCAGGGACCTTTAGTTGTTGTGGTGCCAGGTGGAGGATTGACTTCAGATGGTCTTCCAACTCTTTGGGTAAGGAGAAGGCTTGCAGAGGCGGCAGATGTTTACTTTAAGAAAAAGACTTCGGGTGAGTCGCCGGTGGTGGTGACCCTGTCTGGAGGGACGACTCATAAGCCCATGCCGATTGATCCACATTCCGGCTATCAAGTCTATGAAGCAGAGGCTTCTGCAAGATGGCTGGTCCGAGAACATCAAGTTCCTCCTGAAGATGTCTTTGAGGAGAACTGGTCCTTGGATACGATTGCAAACGCGTTCTTCCTGAGGACAATCCATACTGATCCATCTGGCTGGAGTAGGTTGCTGGTCATTAGCAATGCATTTCACATAGAGAGAACCAGAGAAATCTTCCGAAAGGTCTTTGACCTTCCACCGCTGAATAGAAAATACCTTCTCGAGTTCAAAGAAGTCCCGGACGCAGGCATTGAACCAGCTGTTCTGGAGAAACGTCGCGAGCGCGAGGCAAAGTCCTTGGCAAACTTTAGGGAAAAGAGCGCTTCTATTGCTTCGATGCAGCAGATGCATGCGTTTATTTTTCAAGAGCACATGGCCTATGCTTCAGCAAGGCTGACGAAGGATCGCGAACCTGTAGATCCAGTCGTTGCAGAATCTTATTGAAGCAGATCAGAAATTTGCTGAAAACAGAGACACCCTGCCGACTGCTGCAGTCATCAATGGTTTGGTGTCTTTTCGCACCAACAAATGATAGCACTTTGCATTCTTCAAGTGAAGCTGTCAGTCAGAGCAAACAACAAATTGAGGGCATTTATATAGTGTATACATGCATTCTATCCATGGATTGAACAAACTTGAAACGCAGATGGCTTGAAATCTCCACAACAATGGCAGGTGTGAGTGATGCCAATGAGATCATTCAGAAATTCCTCACTCAGGAGGTCAGGTTGTCATCTTGATGGGTGCACCTCTGTCTGGGTGAAGAACTTTGTAGCTCTGCTGAGATTTCATGATGAGGCTGAGGAGATACTCAGATCTACAATGCTTCAACATGACATCGAAAGTGTTGTTTTCATTCAAGGTGTCTCGTTTCCAAAGTGCTTTGAGTGTCTTTAACTAAAAAAAAATGTAGACAATTCACGGTATTTCCTATGGTTAAGTATGGTTGAACATGTGATTACCTATGGGGAAGAAGCAACAGATTCATTTGGGAAGATCTCCTCTATGGCGTCTCCAGGACACGCAGAAAAACTTGCAGCAACTGACCAAGGAGAACCAATCCACCATCGATAGGCCTGGGAATGCTCGGAGGGGGCAAGGGATAACTGGATGATAACTGGATGTTGATGATTTTCAAACCTCTGCCCAAATCTCGCTAGAGGGTCATTTCTTCGCTCAGGTGAACCAGTGCTGCCTCACGAAAATGATATCGAATGATCAATATCATGATATCGAATGATCAATATCATGATAGGACACCTGATCATGTTCCAACAGATCATCATCCAGTGGAATGTGTGGAATGTCCATAGCCATGGCTGGGGATCCCCCCATCTGTGTGTCACCCCATCCCCTGGCCATAGCAACTTGAGAGGCTCACGGAGGACCGTCAGCGGCTTCGGCTCCAGGCCGGAGAAATTCTTCCCGCAAGGGACATCCCAAGGGACTGCTGGTGGATGCTCTTCTGGTGAATTTTTGAGTTAATTGAAGTGCTTCAAATCCAACTGAATTGTCAACAGTTTACACTTTGAAGCCGAGGATCGCCACAAGCAAGAACTGGGTTTTGATTGATACTCTTTGAAAATGAATGAGTTAAATTTTTGTCTTTTAGGTTTGGGAATATTCCTGGAGACAGGATACCCATAATAAGACAAATCAAGACGCAACTGACAGCTGGCCTATAAACAATGGCTCGCATGCCACATTGCTCCTTGAAAGCTCTGTAGGTTCCAACCTACACCCAACTATACACTGCCACATTGTCCCCTTAAAGCGCTGTAGGTTCCCAACCTACACCCCCAGCATCCTCCAAGTGGACCCCAAGTTGGGCTTTAAACTGCCACATTGCCCCCTTAAAGCGCTGTAGGCCCCAGCATCCTCCAAGTGGACCCCAAGTTGGGCTATAAACTGCCACATTGCCCCCCTTAAAGCGCTGTAGGTTCCCAACCTACACCCCCAGCATCCTCTAAGTGGACCCCAAGTTGGGCTATACACTGCCACATTGCCCCCTTAAAGCGCTGTAGGTTCCCAAACCTACACCCCCAACATCCTCTAAGTGGACCCCAAGTTGGGCTATCCAGCGCCTCATTGCCCCCTTACAGCGCTGTAGGTGCTCAATCTTCCTCTAAGTGGACCCCAAGTTGGGCTATACACTGCCACATTGCTCTCTCAAAGCGCTGTAGGTTCCGAACCTACACTCCCAACATCCTCTGAGTGGACCCCAAGTTGGGCTATACACTGCCACATTGCCCCCTTAAAGCGCTGTAGGTTCCCAACCTACACCCCCAGCATCCTCCAAGTGGACCCAAGTTGGGCTATACACTGCCGCATTGCCCCGTTAAAGCGCTGTAGGTCCCCGTTAAAGCGCGCTGTAATTTCCCTCTACACCCCGCTGTTTGTTCCCAACCTACACCCCCAGCAAAGCAATGTAGGTTCCCAACCTGCACCCCCAGCATCGCATGTGGACCCCAAGTCGGGCTATACACTGCCACATTGCTCTCTCAAAGCGCTGTCGGTTCCGAACCTACACTCCCAACATCCTCTGAGTGGACCCCAAGTTGGGCTGTACACTGCCGCATTGCCCCCTTAAAGCGCTGCAGGTTCCCAACCTACAGCCCCAACATCTTCTAAGTGGACCCCAAGTTGGGCTATACTATACACTGCCACATTGCCCCCTTTAAGCGCTGTAGGTTCCCAACCTACAACCCCAGCATCCTCTAAGTGGACCCCATGTTGGGCTATACATTGCCGCATTGCTCCCTTAAAGCACTGTAGGTTCCCAACCTACACCCCCAGCATCCTCTAAGTGGACCCCAAGTTGGGCTATACATTGCCGCATCGCCCCCTTAAAGCGCTGTAGGTTCCCAACCTACACCCCCAGCATCCTCCAAGTGGACCCCAAGTTGGGCTATACACTGCCACATTGCCCCCTTAAAGCGCTGTAGGTTCCCAACCTACACCCTCAACATCCTATAAGTGGATCCCTAGTTGGGCTATACACTGCCGCATTGCTCCCTTAAAGCGCTGTAGGTTCCCAACCTACACCCCCAGCATCCTCCAAGTGGACCCCAAGTTTGGCTATACACTGCCACATTGCACCCTTAAAGCGCTGTAGGTTCCCAACCTCACCCCCAACATCTTCTAAGTGGACCCCAAGTTGGGCTATACACTGCCACATTGCCTCCTTAAAGCACTGTAGGTTCCCAACCTACACCCCGGGCATCCTCTTACTGGATGCCAAGTTGGGCTATACACTGCCACATTGCCCCCTTAAAGCGTTGTAGGTTTCCAACCTAAACCCCCAGCATCCTCTAAGTAGACACCAAGTTGGGCTATACACTGCCACATTGCCTTCTTAAAGCGCTGTAGGTTCCCAACCTACACCCCCCAGCATCCTCCAAGTGGATTCCAAGTTGGGCTATACACTGCCACATTGCCTCCTTAAAGCGCTGTAGGTTCCCAACCTACACCCGCAGCATCCTATAAGTGGACCTTGAGTTGGGCTATACACTGCCGCATTGCTCCCTTAAAGCGCTGTAGGTTCCCAACCTACACCCCCAGCATCCTCTTAGTGGACCCCAAGTTTGGCTATACACTGCCACATTGCCACCTTAAAGCGCTGTAGGTTCCCAACCTACACCCCCAACATCTTCTAAGTGGATCCCAAGTTGGGCTATACACTGCCGTATTGCCCCCTTAAAGCGCTGTAGGTTCCCAACCTACACCCCCAACATCTTCTAAGTGGATCCCAAGTTGGGCCATACACTGCCGCATTGCCCCCTTAAAGCGCTGTAGGTTCCCAACCTACACCCCCAGCATCCTCTAAGTGGACCCCATGTTGGGCTATACATTGCCGCATTGCTCCCTTAAAGCACTGTAGGTTCCCAACCTACACCCCCAGCATCCTCTAAGTGGACCCCAAGTTGGGCTATACATTGCCGCATCGCCCCCTTAAAGCGCTGTAGGTTCCCAACCTACACCCCCAGCATCCTCTAAGTGGACCCCATGTTGGGCTATACATTGCCGCATTGCTCCCTTAAAGCACTGTAGGTTCCCAACCTACCCCCCCAGCATCCTCTAAGTGGACCCCAAGTTGGGCTATACATTGCCGCATCGCCCCCTTAAAGCGCTGTAGGTTCCCAACCTACACCCCCAGCATCCTATAAGTGGATCCCAAGTTGGGCTATACACTGCCACATTGCTCCCTTAAAGCGCTGTAGGTTCCCAATCTACACCCCCAACATCTTCTAAGTGGACCCCAAGTTGGGCTATACACTGCCGCATTGCCCCCTTAAAGCGCTGTAGGTTCCCAACCTACACCCCCAACATCTTCTAAGTGGACCCCAAGTTGGGCTATACACTGCCCCATTGCCCCCTTAAAGCGCTGTAGGTTCCCAACCTACACCCCCAACATCTTCTAAGTGGACCCCAAGTTGGGCTATACACTGCCGCATTGCCCCCTTAAAGCGCTGTAGGTTCCCAACCTACACCCCCAGCATCCTATAAGTGGACCCCAAGTTGGGCTATACACTGACACATTGCTCCCTTAAAGGTTTGTGGGTTCCAACCTATATCCCCAACTTTTGCAAGTGGTTCTCAACCTACTCCCCAACATCCTGCCTGTCATCCCCAAGTTGGGCTATACATTGCCGGTCTCTGTTTGAATTGTTGCCTTTTATTTTTCCTTAAGATTCAACCATGTTGAGCATCATTTTATCGTCACTTTCAGCCACCAGCCATTCAGCCATCAACTATCAATCCACCCACTGTTTCTACCATCCTTGACCTTTCACTCACCAAATCAGTCAGCCAACCAACCAACCATCACTCCCACAGCCAGCAGCTCCGCGCAGGTGGAAGAGTTGAAGTTCTCCAGTGGTGGTCCTGGTGGTCGCCGTCAGGCTGGTGTTGGATGGTGGGTGTACCGCCCCCGCAACCCTCAAGCCACTGCTCCAAGAAGGATGCTGATGAATGACCGTAACAAATGTTGAAAAATGATGATGGATGGATTGTTAGTTTGCATGCATTCACGATGATGGACTATTCATAGATTCTAAATGTTCCTATTATTCATGCATTCCCATGTGTCAACGAGTTCTTTTTGACCCTGTACTGCACCCTCGGTGACACCCTGGGCACCCGTCCAGGTGGCACCAGGGTAAACCCTGTAGCCTTGGTTCCCCTGTACCCCGACCTGGGCCAGGCGATCGATGACTTCGAGAGTCATTTGGGCGAAGCCACCGAGAAGTTCGAGCGAAACCGCGGCAAGTTCGAACGCGTGGCCAGGCGCAGTGGCTGCGGGGCCATGAGTGGCCCATCGTGACACGTGAGCATGGGGATTGTTTGATAAGCCCTGACATGGTGTGGCAGCTGAACACCAAGCATCAGGTCATGTTCAACGGAATTTTGGCAGGCAGTGCTTTCTATGTCATTCCATTCCGTATCATTGTCTTTGGATTTTGTCTTGGGATTTTGTCACTTCCATGACCTACATGTTACCGGAACATGGCATGACCGTAGCAGCCAGCAGTTGCACAGGTTGCTGATCGACATGAAGGCCGGCATTGGGCATCTAGCGGAGAAGCTACATGTGGTGAAGCTGGACGAAACCACAGTGGATCCCAGTGAGCTTTGGATCGCAGTCTGTGGTGTGACCTAGGATCCTCCATGGGAATGCTACTCCAACAACAAGGTTAAAGTCGAGGCCATGATCGGATATTCAAACGGCTCTAGAGACCATTTTATGCATAGCTGGGGTTGGGGACATTGCTTGTTTGTGAATGGTGTGGTGGGGAGGCGATTGGTGGTAAAAGCGGAAGGTAATCATGGCCATGAATTCGGTACCACCTAGTCTACGGTCAGTGAGTTCTTTTTCGAGGGTTGGAGCATTATGCCTCATTTGTGGTCACCACCATCTATCGTTTGTCAGATGGACATAGACGTGGAGGAGTGCCATCAAAGCTGAAGAAATGCAATTTGGCAGTGATGTACATATTGTTCTTCATATTCACACTTATGTCCACACCAATTGCAATCAAAACACCAAACATCAAACTGGTATTGATATGGACAATCACGCAGATAGTGGAGACATAGAACAATCAATCCAACCATCTGAAACATTCTCCTTCTCAATCCAAGTTGCAGTGGTCGTGATGGTCACTTCCAATGCCTTACTAAGGACGAAAAGGTCGAGGTGGAGCATGTGCTAGAACAGTGCGAACTGTGGCTCGGCAATGGCGAACCGTTGTGGGGCTGAGACAACTAAGCCATCTTGGTACATCCAAATTAATCACATTGGGGAGTGACAAAGGAGTGACAATGGAGTGACACGGATCCGAAATCCAGCTGTTCTACTCACAAACTATTCAATTCGGAAAGAGTGTTCAAATCGAATCTACAGGTCTAAAATGGTCTCAATGTACTACAATCCATGGCCAAACACACCTGATCATGATTTATCAGCCAGCCCATATGTTCACAGATGCTGCCAAAGCCTTCAAACCCCCCAGTGGTTGGATCTCACCAGATTTGGTGGAAAGATTTTCTATTTGTGTGTGACTTCCCACAGTCATGAGATTTCAACAGTTTGTCATCACCAGTTTGGAAAAAGATCTCCCAGCTGTTGAGAAGATGGTGGGTCATCTCATCATCCCATGGCCTGAGAGGAAAATCTCCAAGCTGTTGAGTCTCACAGCGCCACTGGAAGAAGTGAGCGATCGCCAACGACGCCTGGATGTGCCTTGGACGACTGTATCGGATGGTGCGGGGCAATGGAAGTTGAGATTGTTGAAGCTACAAGGGACAGAGCATTCTTCATCAGATTTCTTTTTTCAGCTTTTTGAACTGGGTGTTTTCTGAGGTTTCATGATGAATCATTACCTAACGACCTAGTAGTTTCAGATGAGAGAGGCATTCAACCGACCTGTGGGCCTCATGATAAACTGCAAAATCAGGGGACAGAATGAGCAGCAGTGATTCCACAGGATGACCAATGACTGCAGCTGAATTTTGCAGTTCAATCACTATTAACAAGCCTCATTAGCCTTGAATAGCCAAAACACATCATTGATGATGATGAAGATGAAGAATGATAAAGTTTTCCAACTTTGAACAACTTGGTGTCAACGTGATGTCCATGCTTGGCTGCTCTCAATCACCGTTCCCCTCAGGACGAGCGCTACGAGGAAAAGCTGATGCTTCGTAGTCAATCTGAAGCCAGGATCAAGTTGAACGTGCAGGAGACGAACATGGAGACTTTGGAGAGTCATTGCATTCGACATGGCTATGGCATGCACAGTAGGGCGCGGGGTCGCTTGGACCGTGCGACATTGGTTCGCTTAGACCGTGCGACACTGGGTCGCCTAGACCGTGTGATCATGGCCACATTCGTGAAACTATAATGATCAGGACGTGCAATGGCCAGAGGGGGTGGGAGATTTGATATGTTCAGTCATGCGTGCAATGGCCAGAGGGGGTGGGAGATTTGATATGTTCAGTCGTGCATGCCATCGCCAGAAAAGGTGGGAGATTGGATATGTTCAGTCATGCGTGCAATGGCCAGAGGGGGTGGGAGATTT
>VSDK01006495.1:203698-273228 GCA_009767595.1 Symbiodinium kawagutii | reverse complement strand
GGGTGATTTGATATGTTCAGTCGTGCGTGCAATGGCCAGAGGGGGTGGGAGATTGGATATGCTCAGTCGTGCGTGCCATGGCCAGAGGGGGTGGGTGATTTGATATGTTCAGTCGTGCGTGCAATGGCCAGAGGGGGGTGGGAGATTTGAAATGTTCAGTCGTGCATGCCATCGCCAGAGAAGGTGGGAGATTGGATATGTTCAGTCGTGCATGCAATGGCCAGAGGGGGTGGGAGATTTGATATGTTCAGTCGTGCATGCCATGGCCAGAAGGGGGCGGGTGATTTGATATGTTCAGTCGTGCGTGCAACGGCCAGAGGGGGTGGGAGATTTGATATGTTCAGCCGTGCATGCAATGGCCAGAGGGGGTGGTATGGTCTCCCGTCATCCCAGCCGAAAGGGTGAGCAATGAGGGCTATGGTCTAAGTGACCGGGTGTGCTTATGGTCTAAGTGACCGCTGTATGGTCTAAGTGACCGTATGGTCTAAGTGACCTAATCCTGCATGGTCTAAGTGACCGGTCTGCCTGCACAGTAGACAGACAACCAAACAAGTCCATCATGGTTATCTAAGCAAGCAGATGCGGCAGTGGTTTGGGCATCGTCCAACTGCGGAGTTGCATTGTCACACCAAAGGGCGAATTGCTATTGGGGAATGTTATTCACGAAAGCTAGCGTCAGCTAGCTGAAGTTGCTCTTGCTTCAGCAAGTAATTGGCAGGGACAGGACTTCCAAAAGTTACAAATAATTGAATAATTGAATTATTGCCCCCCCCCCTCACCAGGCTCAATTCCCCCAGGGTCGTTGCATGTTGCGGTCTTCTTCAACAAAATGCTTGCTTTATCGTTGTTTGTTTTTTTAGTCAAGTCTTTCGCAATGCCAGCTTTCGCCACCTACCCCTGGCCTCAAGTGGGCACTTGTGTTTGTCGAGAAACGTGAGTTGGTTGGATGGTTGATAGATTGGCCAGCTGTCCTATTGCTGTCTGAAAAGATGGATTTGTCGATGTTCACCTTCAAAGTTGAATTGTTGGTTTTGCTGCTGCTACAGTAAGGTGTTTGGATCCATCACAACAGAGGAGAGGTAAGATTTTGCACCATGTCTGATCCACATCCAAACATCTCTTGTGATTTCCACCATACTTCATAGCCGGTGATATCCAATAGTATCCATTGGTGCACTTTATTTGAAACTTATTGATGTATTTGAATCACTTGGCATAGTGGCTATCATAGAGCATCAATCCAATGATGCCACAAGTTTTGAAGATTTTCCATTTTCCTCCAGCTGGTTAATGCTCCAACTGGAAACAATTTGCAGACTTTGATTTAAGCCAAGTCAAGAACTCGATAGGGCCTAAGCAGACAACGATGTTGGTGATGCACCGACGATGTACTGGTAGATGGATTCTGGTTGAAACAAGTATGTAACGTTCTTTTCCTTGACACAAGTCCCCAGATTTTCACCATATTGACAAATCCATGGTTGGCCATCCACGTGCGACCCTAACTTGCAATCACGGTTGACAAAATATCATAATTATCCTCATGTGAACGACACAGAAAGTTGATCGAAAACATCTCATGAACAATATATCAATATACATAGTCCATCAAACAACATCCAAACAGAACATCATCGCAACATCTAGACAATTCCAAACACTATGTTTACCAGTTTATCATCTATGCTGGAAATCACTATGACTATGCTTAAGATCTATTTTGGAAATCCTTTCGATCTTTCTTTCTGTCGAGTTTCCAGCGCTACAGGAGGAGGAGCACGACGATGATGACGATGATCTGGACGAAGAGCTGGATGACGAGGCCCCTGGCGGAGTGGGTGAACAACGATGGGTTCGTTGATGGTTAAGTAACCAGATGCTGCAAACTATCATTACTCAGTTGATTGACCATGGTTACTCACCATCATCTAACCATCATTTAACCATCTACATGATTTAAAAAGGTACCATCAGAGTTGAAGGTTAAATGATGGTTAGAACTACATTGTGATGGGTACTGTAGTTTTTGATGGATGATCATGACATGATGGTTCAATTATTTTTAGATGATGGCTAAAGATGGTGGATGATGTTGGTAATCCTTTGGATTAGGGTTCAATTACGGTTCGTTGATGGTTGAGGATGGATGGTTGAAGATGGTGTATGGACAGTCCAACCAAATGGATCGTGGACCGGGGTTCCTTTGATTCTTAGTGTTGGCTAACACTAAAGCATAGCTCTTAAGGTTGGCTAACACTCAAGCATAGCAATCAGCTATCCCAACCTTGTCACTGATGGTTGGAACAAGGGCAGCATCCAGGCAAGCAGTAAGCTGGTTGCTTGTGATGCTTGACTTGTAAGAATCTCAGCCTTGGAGTAATCGAATTTGTGGCTGGTGATAGGCTGTGGTTGTTGATCATCGGACCGTTGATGAACACACAGCAAGGTGCTCATTTACTGCTTCACAAGGTACTCATGGCAGTGAACCATCTCGTTTATCATCAGAACGAGGCATCATGATTCTCGTTGGTCAAACCCAGGGCTGTCGGACGGAAAAGATGGGAATATAATGGAGTCCCCGAAATAATGGGAGTCTTGCTGAACTGTAATGAGTTGTACTTGATTGACCTCCGGGCCCCCAGGCTTCATCTTCACAATGTAACAACCAAATCACCAAGTGGCAAATCTCCAACTGCAATGACCTTTGCGCACGCAACAGTGGAAGCCAGGTGTCGCATCGAAAGCAGATCAAGTACAACAGCGAGCGTGTGGAGCAACAACAGCAAATCCGAAACAAGAGAAAATCCAAAGGCAAGAAGACGCTTGGAGCAAACTTGGAGCTCGATTGCTTGGTTGCTATTGATGAGTTGTAGAGATCATTTATGAATAATAGTGGAGATACCAAGAAGCATTGTGGGGGTGCTGAAGCCTTGGGAGTAGCATAGCTGGCTGCTTTCAAAGAAATGATCGTTGTTGTGGGAGCTGGGGGCGTACTACCATGCCTGGGAAGCAGCCATGCATTAGGAATTTCCATGTCCCAACTCGCATTTCTTGAGGATTCCGCCCGGCTTTGGGTTTTCGACGCTCAGATTTACCGCGGGAGTCGTATCGAAGTGACATTGAAGTTTTGACCGCACCCAAAGCCTAAGTCTTCATTGGAGACATGCTACAGTTCCAATGTCCCAAACCTCCCTGCAGTTCCAACATCTTAAGGAAGGAGACGGCCTGAGCGACCAATGACTGCTGAAACGGAGCAGCCATGGCAGCTGGGCCCCTGGTCCCGCTGCTGCTCTGCCAAGTCACCACGGCGTCACAAAAAGTGGCGCTGAAGCCGTGAAGTGTCGACGTCACATGACTTGGAGACTTTGCTGAGTTTTATCCGTTGGATCCGTTGGATGATGGAGAATTTATGACTGGTTCATGAGTCGTTTATGAGTGCCTTACCAGTGATCCTTGGTGATCCACATTTTTGACAATAGTAACCAGTAGACAGTTTCATATGCGCTACTCACCTTACCCATGCGTTCTTGGGCAGATCTCAGATGGTAACAGCTCCAACTAACTGCATTTTGATCCTGTTGACTTTTGAGCGCCCCTGACGCACTGCTGCCATTCCCGTCGTGGGTGACCCAAAAGGTCCACAGCAGAGCAGCGACTTTAGTTGGAAAGGATGGCAGATAGATCAACTATTATAGATGGTTCAAACATGTGTTTCGGCGGATCACGATGGGAAAACAAATATACGATATGCATAGACACCAAAAACACACCTATTTACACTTTAAACATTTGTGAGGACAAGCTCCGATACTTAATAGTGACCCAGTGACATGTTCCAAGTCACGTGGTCGTGCGACAGTTGCATCATTTGAGCGTTTCATTCGCGCTGAGCAGACCTGCCATGTTTCACATTTCAAGGGACTGGTCCTAATAGAAATCTGCATGTAAATAGACATCGCAAGTACATCATTTGATCCAACATACAAAATAAACACAGTTGAAGCAGTCAGAGATATGAACTGGCCCAGTCGGGAGCTCTCCAGGCCCTTGTGTATCCACTTTCTGCAAGCCGCGGAAAAGCTTCTGATAGCTGCAGCCGAGACGACCAAATTATGGCAACTTATGAATCATGCTTACTGATGCTTCATACTGGTGACTTATGATTGATGATGGTGAACCAACAAGAGTAATCAGTACGATGTACGATAATCAGCAACAACCACCGAGAATGCAGCGGTCAGCAACCACCAACAAGAGTAGTAAGTGCTTATATGGAGTAAAAGCAGCAACCAACAAGAGACAAGAATTGTGGGTATCAGTCAGCCGCCAGTATACTCGCTGTAGGTGAACATCCACGGCATGTTGGTTGACGACTCACAATCATGTCAGCGACAGCCCGGCTGTCTATGAATCGGTTGGAATCTAATGACCTGAAGCCTTTAAAGCAAGACCGTATTCAGATGGAAGGGAAGCCACAAAATACCTTGGAGTCTCTTAAAGTATCTTGAAGATATCAGGATTTTGGACTGGATGCTGGTGATGCTTCTGATGGTGATAGGTGATGCTGCTGATACGAATGGTGACAATTGACGGTGGTGATTCCTTGCTAGGACCTTGGGTTCCCATGAGCACTGGCAGAGAGAGGACCCTGAGGCCTGGAGGATGCTGGGCAGCTTCAATCAAAACGCACACCGCCGACGTTATCATCAACGTGATCAACGTTATCATCGGTACTCAGCAGTTTCATTATCACTGGCATCGCTGTCAATATCGTTCTAAAATGTTTTTGACATCAGTACCATCAGAATTTTCAATTTCAGCAACTCGCGATCACCATCATCATCTTACTCTGTTTTGAATCATGATTCCAAGGAGCACCATGATTATCATTATAGCCATCACCATTCCCAGCACTATTAGCATCATCAGCGACAGCATTGTCGTCATCGTAGTGATCTTTATCTACATTAGTATTGGAATCCCCCAAAATTCCAATTTCTGATGTATTGAGGTTAAAAACGATTCAAATGCATGACTGTATTTAGTATTTCATCCAACAGAAATTGCTGATTGCTCTTTGCTGAGTCCGCATCCAACAGAGCTGTCAGGTGTTGCAGAATGGTTGCCTTCACAAGCGCCAGGTGGGGGGATGAGTTTCACTGGCCGTGCTTCAAGGCTGGTTGCCATTGCCCATGAAAGTGAGGGGGAAAATATGTAGCTACTCTTTGAGATGACATGATTACAGTGGATCAGCTGGTGGTTCGCTGGTTTACTTAGCCTCGAAGTTAGAACCGCTTAATTAGCATCATTTTTTTGGTATTTGGGACCAGGGGAAGGGGCGACAGCCAGAAAGGGGTGAAAAGTATCACACGCAGCTCTTCAGACTCGAGCCTAAGTAGCACATGGTGAAGTGAACAAATTGAATTGTTTGCAATATCATCCGCAAGAATTGAACCATTGGGTCAATAACAAAGGATGATTTGGAAATCAAAGCCGTCAGTTTCCAGTAAGCATTAAGAAGCATTTTACTGCCGACCCAACGATGAAATGATGGTCAATGATCAACTTCCTTTGTCAGGTACCATTTTCATCCATTTCCGATCAACCAGCCAGCACAAAAAGTCAGCATCGGAAGTGACTGCCAACCGCAACTTCGAAGCATCATAAGTCAGCCTCAATCACCAAGACCGCCAAAATGAACCACTAAAACTAAAACCAATCACTAACGCTCATCGCCATTGAAACCTCAACTACTTCCGAAGAGATCGCGTCTTGCGCTCCGTTGCCATGGGATGTTGCAGCTCCCGAGAAAAGGTGGCGAGCACAGAGATCACTGGAAAGACGCGAGTCCACATTGGGCCCCTGGAAGTGGATTCCGACGGCATCGTCATCAAACCCAAATTCAATTTGGGAATTGAATCAGGCCCGGCCCGTTTTCCCCGTGGTCCAAATCTGAGAAACCGCCGAGGGATCGGATCAACGCAGCAAAGAATCAAACGACCGCAGCAAAGTCTTGTCCTCTCGTGTGGTTTTATCCAAAATTTTACAGCAACTGGAGTTTAAAGTCATGCTTTGGCAGGGAACCAGCAGGAAGCCATTTGGTTTATCACTGAGAGCCCCCTCCCTCCTTTTGACCCCTTGAAGAGTTTCGTTCGTCGAATTTCATAGGGGGCTGTAACTGTGACTCCTTGAGTTTGGGGGGACCGCTTCGCACGTATCCCATGTGTGGTGATTTTGAGATATTTTGAGTATGCAGGGAGGTGCTAAAGAGCTGAGCAACAGAGCATTTGATGTCACGTTCCTGGTGGATTGCCATCCTCCCAGGTCACTCCACCAAGGGTGATAATGCTTGTAAGGTTCAAGTAACCAGCAGAAGCTGGTAGATAAGACCTAGAACTACCGAAGTTATTATCCCAAAAAACCTGTGTGTTGATATGATTCCCCAAAGAAACTTCATGCCCAACGTAGATTTGGGTCATGGATTGATAAGCGAGGAAATCATTCAAGTCTTCACATCTTGATTGCTTAAACGTGCTTAAACTGTATACCTTTGCCCTGTGGGCTGGGGTCTGTTCTGTCAGTTCCGCCGTTCGCAGGTTCCATCAGTGCCTTCGCTGGGGTGCGAGATGTGAGGGACGGCTTGGTGGTGGATGGCATCGCCACGTGTCTTAGCTCGCATTGGAGACCTGTCTAGACACGGAGGGCGCTTCCATATCTCATGGTGGCACGGATCAGTCAGCTCACCACAAATCTGCGCAACAAGTTCGCAATGGCTCCAAGCAAGGGGTCTATTGCCATGGAACACAAGATGGAAAGTCTTCAGGGGCTCAAATCCGTTTTGTGTCGATAGTTGTTATGGATGGTTTTGAATCGCGGAACTGAAACTGCGGCTTGAACGCACTTTTTCAGGGACCATGGTGTCATTTCATCTCAGAACATTTCATGAAATTTGAACTCCGCATTTTCGAAGGCAAAGCCTTGGACAGAAGGGAACTCCGTACACCGTGCTGGAATGTCCACATTTCTTACCATCAGAGCTGAGGTACATGAAGTCCTATGCCTCCATGGGGCACACCTTATTGGAATTTCTGCAAGAGATGAAATCCCAGGACTGGGACAGTGCCGAGCGCTGGCCTCCCATGTGTTTGTTGTGGTGGTTGTTATGTACAGTGATGATGTTCATTGCTGGGCACTGAGAACCTATCATTTCATCAAGAAACACGACCATGACCTGGATGTATAGCATTCTCCGTTCCATGGATCTGAACTTGTGCTCGGCCGTGCGGCCTAAAGATCACAGTAGCAGTATAGGATCAGGTGGAGCAGGGTGTCAGCGATTCCAAAGCTGTTCCCGGTCGTAGGGAGTTTTTGGCCACGCAGTGGGCAGTTTCTGATGGCACCGTGCTCCCTTTCAATGACTAGTGAAAACAAAATATGGAGGTGGCTGTCAGGCTTCATGTGATGGTCACTCAAGAGGCATCTGGTACCGTATTTATGAAGATCAGAAATGAGAAACAGAGTAAAAAGGAAGATCAAAAGAACTCGGCAAGTTTGAGAGTTTCTTTACATGAATTGATCATTTGTTTCTTACAGATATAACTGGTGAGTCATCAAGGTCAATGTAACAAAAACCGAAACGGCAAGTGCTGCAGGAGCCATGTCTCTTGGATGAAGTGATCTTGGCGATTCCCGATATCGCGGCTTATGTCCTGGAGACGGTTGGTGCAGATATCCGCAGTGACAAGGTGACCTTGGTCGAAGGCAGTGGGAATGGTCACCTGGAATTGTTGGACTTGGGAGGAATCACCTTGCTGATGGGCCAAGTATTGAGCCAACCAAGTAAATTTCTGCGTTTTCTGTTTGAGCCAACTGTTTCTGTTTACATCTTCTGTGGTGCACACTTTGCGCGCAAATTTGAAGCCTGGGAGGCGTGATGTATGTCTACGTGGGTGTTGGCGTCAGTGCCGGAGTCTACTTGGGCTGGATTGACACTGAGGGCTTTCGCATGCTGGGCTTACAAGGCCCATAACTCCCAGAGTTTTGGGAGTTTGCTGAAGCCGCAGACTGATTTGAACATTTCTCAATTCTTTTTCCGATGAATTTAATGAATTCTTGTTTATTCTATTTACTGAATTTTAGATAACTTGAGATTTCTTTGTTAATTCTTGTTCTGACCAGTTTTTTTGACCAGTTTGGTCGATCATTTGACATTCTCTGAACAGTTTGAGGAGAATTCTGCCTGTTCTACAGACTGAGAATATGGGGAAGTTATCAGAACCCCTGGTGAGCCGAGCAGATGTTGTAGTACTTGGCATCGACCGTTGGTTTTTGTGGCGTCAACCACTTATCTTCAATCTCAATCACCTGGAATCACCTGGTTCATGGTTTGGAGTTCGGAGATTCATCTCTTGGGAGCGCTTCAATGAGAACAATCAACATGATGAAAGATCTAGGAACAACACGAAACATCGGAAGAAAACTTGTCTAGTTGGTCGCTTGGTGTGTTTCCGTTCTTTCAGTGGTTCCATGTTTTGTCCCAAAGATGGATTCTTTCTTTTTTCTGACTGCCAATGGGAGTTGACAATGGTTGGTCAATGTTGAGAACATGTTAATTAGAAATAGCAGTTAGCAGGGATACGCAGAGATATAAGTAGCGGACAGGGATGATTGCGATGATGATGATGATGATGATGATGATGATGATGATGATGATGATGATGATTTTTCTGACAAAGAGCCGTGGGACCCATTTACCACTTGTCCAGGTTTGATTGCCACGGTGGGTGGCTTGGGATTTTCCCTGCGAACGGGTCTGAGTGAAGAGAAGATGGCAGCACGTTGCTTGGCTTGAGAAAATGGGGCCAGGTTTTGTTGTTGGGTTGCTGCTCTGGGAAGTTCCTGCGGCTCGTGACAAGTTTCAAGGCATCCGGTATTCCACTTGTCACTTGCATAGACTGGCGACCACTGGGCAGCAATGGGCAACTTGGGAGACAGTGCGGAGTCTAATCCGCTGGTGATGAATGGCAGCAGTCAATTGGCTAATGAAGCGTTTTTGCATGCCACGTCTCCGCAATAGTTGAACCAAGCCGCGTTGAGCACTTGTCACCTGCTGTTTGGCTTAATCATGATTGCCGCAACTTAACAGGGCTTTTGGCTCATCATCCTGGTCAAGAGTGCTTGTGCTTGATCACGAATTAAGAACGAAGAATCACCAAGTACTTTGGTGAAAGAACCAGCTGATCAGCTCGAGCAGCTTGAGGTTTGGTGGGCTACCTCACCAATGTGGGCTTTGACATCATCATCAGATACCGAGAGCCCTGTGTGAAATGAGCTGCGGCTGCTGCCCTCGCGACCCCATCGCAGTCCTTAGTGCCGCTTCCTCATGGTCAGCAAAGCCTGGCTTGAAGCACAGTTTGTTGCGGTGAAAACGTGCAGCTGGGTGAGTGGGTTGGTTGATGGGGTCGGTTTGAGTCGGTTGGTGGGGGGATATGGTGGTATTTTTTGTGGCCAGGAGCTGGAAAAGCCAATCAGAGTTGGTCTCCAGAATAGCCAACCAGGAGTATACTGAATCGTGAACGTGTTGTTGGTCATGTTGCTGGGTACGATTTGTGCACATGTTGATGCTCGGATTAGATGATGGAAATGTCAAGCAAGTGCCATGAGCTGATCCTGCGAACCCAAGCATTCACATGCAACGCAGGTGCCATCGATTTTCCAGGCTGGGAGCTGTGGTGGGTGGGCATCCGCAAGCCGCCAAAGGGTGGAAGCGACACTTCTGGGTATGGGAGTTTGGAGCCAAGTTAGTTATTGGTTCGGAACTTTTTCTGAGCAAATTGGAGTGATAATGAATTTTTCTGTGGGATTGGCAATTCTGATCATTACGATTTCTATGGAGTCTCGATGAGTTTGGCATGCAAAAAGTTTTTCCAACACAGCTGCCGACCACTGATTCCAAAGATGGCACACCATTTTCGACATGTGAAATAGGACGGTGCTGTGGGTGCGGGGCCACCCTCAGAGTTGCAGTTGCCCAGGCCATGACGACAGTCCACTGCGAACCAAACGTGGAGCCGCAACTGGAGTAGGAACTTCATCCAGGTTTTGGCTTCGTCGATGAATTTCGCGATCCGAGTGAGTTCAAGGGCGGGTGTGGGTCACGGCTTGGCTTTGTTGAAACTGACTCGTTGGTCGGTGGAGCGCAACTGCTCAGCAGCTGGTCGCAGCTGGCCACGCTTGAACTTGGATTGCGTCTAATGCAGTGCTATAGTGCTACCATCAAACTCTGGGGGAGTTTGCAACCAGGCCTATGCTTGGGATTGTTTCACATGACGAAACCAAAGTTCATTCAACGTATCGGATATGAATGCAACATGTGTAATGCAGACATTCACTTGAGACAAGAAGAGTTGCATGGAAACATAATTGGTACTCGAAAAAACGACGTTTCAACTCGTTCCCAAGAAGGTCCTTTTTTTCTGGAGCGCTCATGATATATCCATGTCATTTGTCTATCTAACTCAGCTATCTATGCAGATATATCGATGTAGATTTCTGTGCGCAGACCGGCTACTTTATGTATTGAGACCCATACGTACGCGTAGCTTGCATCGTCTGAACGTTTTCCGATGTGTTAGGTTGTCACGATCCAAGTCTGTTTGGAAATTTCGGAGTCTGCCCCAGAGTCTTTTGGCCATTGGCCCATTCGAGCACCCGGACCTGTCTTGTTTCAAAACGCACCTTTCAAGCAGAATTGCTTGCCTGGAACCATTGACAGATTCGCGGCGTCGCAGCGAACAGCAAGGCATCTTTTGCGATTGTTATCTGAGTGTAGGTCGTTCGAACGAGGTACCAAATTGACGCAAAAGGCGATTGGTTTTGGTTAAAACCTGCCAAGGGTCCAATATACGACTTGGTTGAAACTTTTGCAGCTATGCTTTTTTCTTGGGCAGATTTTGCGCCTATCGTTTGAAGTGTGAAATATCGTCTTAACTCTCTTCTTATTGTGCCTGGTGCTAGTGAAGACCATTTTTCACGACTTCATTCGTTGGTCCCATCCCTACTACCCTGCTTCAAAACAACACAGACAAAGAATTCGACATTTGTATGTTTCGAATCTGTGTTTCGAATCCACTGTTTCCAGCCATTTGCTGCGATTCCAACAGCACAAGTGGTTTCTCTTAAGAAACAGGTTAATTTCCCAATGTTTTTCACAACGAATGGCAAATCAACAGCTACGTGGCCGTGCCTTCAATTTCGCAGCTCCAAGCAGCTGGAAAACAAGATGCAGGTGGCAGCGTTTGCGCAAAGAATCTGTTGCATTTGCTTGGTTTTGTGCTTGGGACTTTGTTCAAAACACGTTCCTTCTTAGCCTGTGAATAGCATTTCCGTTCTTTGCCAATCAGCATGACGGGGGTATCGCAACAGCCATTGATGTGCAGTGTGGTTGTCGGACTGTCGTGGCAGATGTGAACTCCTTGGTTTTCGTTCGCTCTCCTTCCGGGCAACAACATCAACCGTACGAACAACGTCCAGGCAACTGCACGTGAATCATCAACATCTAAGAACTTGGTGGTTGTACCTTTCGTCAACGAGGTGACGACCAAAAAAAATCAGTAGTAACAACCGCGTGTCCCACGAGAAATGCTCTAGCGCAGCAACTTTGCGGGGTTACAAGGAACTACCTGCCGTCAGACATGTGCTGGCGCAAGGCTCGTAGACCGTTGCTGTTTTCAATGGCGGGACGTTGTTCTAAGATCACGCAATCTCCCAAACTTTGAACAAATGCAAAGCTTTGTTCAAGACATTTTCCCCGCAAAGTCTCTTGAACAAGACTTGTGCAAGATCCGTCTGCAAATGTAAGTATACAGGTTTCTTCGTACATGAGTTTTGTTGACCAATTGGCGTTCCAAAGCACAGGGATGGATCCGTCGCATGCATTCAAGATTGTTTGTGCAAACTGGAATCTATGCCAGAGCATTTGGGCCATATTCCATAGCACGCGCTCCATGTGTTGGTCTTGCCCAAATATTTTCTGGGAGGATTTTAACAAAGCCTTGGCACACGACACGCGCGCGTTTTAGGAGACGTGGCCTGAGACCGTTGTTCGTGACGTTCTCGAGTAGCAAACCGTTTCAAGTTTCAAGAGGTTTCTGCAAAACGCCCGTTCAAAACCTTGCGTAAATCACTTCGGTGGTCAATCCTTTTAAAAAGTCATGTTGAAAGAACTTGCCGGAAGGATACACAAGGACATTTTTCGGGGAAAAGAATATGGGAACGACACTTGTGTCCCCTGCCAAACCTTTGTTCTAGATGTAGTACAACAGTGATGGTTTCTTGGACCCTTTTCGGAGGATACCGCATTTAGTAAATCACTTGCTACCAACATCCTTGAAATGATCAAGACGTTTGTTCTTGGAGATTTGAATGGTCAACAATAAATTTGTGCAAACCTGCTTTGTTTGCAATCTTTTATCTTCTATTTTTGCTTGCGTGTTGTGTTGTTCGCTGGTGTGGTGAGTGTTTCTTGCGCCCTCCTACTTCGATGTCATTGGTCATCCATTTCTTGTTCGCAGCTTGCATGGCTCTGCTACTGCTGTATGTGGCACTCCCATTTCGCAGCGCCTCCGGGTTTCAAAAAAATGAAAACCACAATTATTTTTCTTGTACTTTTTCAGCAGTTTTTTCACATGCCGCGAAGGGTATGGCCTTGACTGTGCCAAGCTTCGATCTCTGAAATGTCATTCCGCGAACACGGCCCAAAAACAAAACGACTATCATGTTGCATTGTTTGCCGCGTGAAAGTTTTAAAATCATAGTCGGATGGTCAGAGCAGGACGTGTGAATCGGAACGCCACGCTTGAAATGAACGTTGCAGACATTTTTGGAGCAATTTGGTCTGTCGCGCTTCCCATATCAAACTTTGTAGTCATGTTGCTTTGCTTCGTGCCGGTACAGGCAAGAAAGGCGCACCATGTCTACATGAACATCTACTACTTTTTGATGGAACTATGATATTTTTTGTTCCTCAATTTTCTTCGATCTGACTTTGGATTCTCTGGTGCGGTTTGTTCGCTTTCTTTGGCTTTTGCGCCGGTATTGCCTCTTCCGACCTTCAGTTACTTTGGTGGATTCTGTTCGTTGCCTTTTGTGCTTTCTTGGCTTTTGGTGGATTCTGAATGCGGGTTGCCACTTCTCGGGTTTCTTGGCTTCGTTGGCTCTTATAGCTTTTCAGGCATTCCTACTGTGCCGTTTTCTGCCTGCTGGGATTTGGTTGTGTCATGGTCTTGGGTTGGATGAGCATGCCGTAATTAGGCATGAAAGGCAACGACAACATCAACAACAACCACCAAAACCAGCAACAACAAAAGCACCAACAACCACACACATACACAAAAGAAAAAGGACAAACAACGACCAACAATCACAAACAACTTTGACTTTGACTTTGGCCTGCACGCCGGTCGGCGGGCCCGTTTTGGGCACAGGCGCCTGTGACGCCAAAACATTCTAGGATAAACAAAATTATATGAAGTCATTTTTGTACACATCCCACAATGCATCATCCATCGATATCCAGTCACCCAGATTTTTGTAGCGGCAAAATATTTCCAACTTCGTTGTCCATGTGTTGTTGGGGCGTCCAAGTCTGTGGTGGCCCGGGTTCCAATTCAAGATTCGCCTGACCCATCGAGTTGGGGACAATGATGCGATGTGGCGGGCCAAGTTCCAATATTGTTTGCACCATGTTGCTGCCCAAGTATCAATGTGTGCATGCGTGACAAACATCCGAACTTTCTCGTTCCAGGAGTGCAATATGCCATGCCACGCTGATGAATAAACGATGGCAATAAACGTCTGCAATAAACGGCAGCAACAACAACACCAACAAACAAAAAAATATCAATGACCAGGACAGTGACGACGATTACGGCACTGAACAGCGCTGGTCCCGCCGTGCAAAATTTTCAAAACAGCCACGGGCCAACCAATAAAGAAAAGAAACAATTCCACAATTAAATCGTTGATTTTACCAGTTTCCAAACAAAAATGCGAATTCAACGCGAAGAATCCCAAAAATCAATAAAAATAATCGAAACAAAAACGTTTTGTGTCTTGCCCTGCCACTAGTTTGCATGAAACTAAGAAATAACATTTGCGCAGTGATTGGCACTTCAGTTTGGCCCCTGTGACACGACGCCGTTGACACATAACAACGTTTATGGCGCATGCTGACGCGCAGCCAAATTTGCATCGGAAACCCGGGTACAACCTCAGGAATGCATGGAATTGTTTTTTTTTCGCGTGTTCAATGCTGGAAACTGGTACGCAGCATGGTGGGGCCAGCCGTTCGAAACGCTATTCGGCATGGTCTTTAAGAAGGCCATCACGTTTCAACATGGCACCATGTTCCGCCGTGAAACAAACTAGAAAAAAAACACGTCGACATCAAATTTTGGAGCGGTCATCATTTCCAGCGCCGCGATGTAATAGTATAGCCAATGTAAATGGCAAGCGGCGCCCAAACCCTTGATCAGCTGAAACTTGGCCTTCGCTCTCGCTACCTGCCCGTCCGTTTGAAGCGACCGACGACTACGGCGCTATAGGGGTACAGGCAATCCAGGAATCACAATGACCGGCACAAAGGCTTGCCTTCCGGCAAGCGCAGCCAGTGCTGTGCTACATCTTGCCACGGTTTTTAGTGAAATTTTGCACCGAAAATTTTGATAACAAGTCGGCCCGTGTGTTTGCAGGCCGGCCCGGGACATCTTTGCCCTTCCTCCAATCAAATGTTGGGAAAAAACAACCGCTCAAGTGGCCGCACCGGGTTCGCCACGGAAAACATGTCCATTTATTTATTCTTTGATGTGTCTGAAAGTTTCAAGTGCTTTAAGGCATCGTTAGGCTCGTGATGTTTTGGCTAGCTTACTGATACCAAATCGTCTCACGTATTCAAGTCATTTACCTTGTGGTGAACCAACGTAGCAATGCAAAATCCATCTTAAATGGCTGATTTGCCAGGAGTCCTACAAAATGGTTGAGTTCTTGCGGTGCTAATTTTCCAACAGGTGCTCATTGCTGCCGGGGGGCCACCCCAGAATGCATGAACCATTGTACAGTTCAGGAGACGTGTAATTTGAACCGAACGTGAAAAAGGTGTTAATGAATTCCGAAATGAAGAACGGACGTAAACCTGATTCCACGTTCCACAGGTCACCGGGGTCGCAGCCCGCCACCCCGTAGTGCATGGTACATTATTTTCCACTGCCTCCGAATTGACCTTGTTGTTACCCCAACCAATCCGCCGACCAGAACAAAGAACCGGTGCCCACCAGTGCGACCAAAATAATCTTGGTTCCGCGTTTGGTAACAGCAACAAGGAGGATGTCGTTTGGCCCGACAAACCCAGCTCTGAAGGCGATCTCGCGCGTCCTTATTGCAGTATCCGATAAAAACATTTTTTTGGTCGCACTTTTCCCGCAAGTGAAAACTCAGAGTTCCGATTTGCGTCGTGCCATTCTGTAATTCTGTTGCGACAAACCGGAGTACCCACGGCACGATTGGACAAACAAACTCCTGGCCTATTTGCGATTTCAACAATTGGGAGACTGGCATGTTTTTGCACAGGACCAATCCTTTTGGATGCAGCTTTGTGATGGTTTCGTGAAATTTTGTTCCACAAATTGACGTTTTTTGCCTCGCCTTGCCTGCGCCCCAAAGGGGGCTGCCTTCGGACATGCAGGCGCAAAGTCAAGTCAAGTGGTTGCGGCAAAGTGTTGTTTTTTGGCTGGCCGTCCGGAAGCTGGAGGGGAAGCGGTCAGGCACGAAATGAAATGAAAGGGGTCAATGCCGAAAAAATTGTTGTGCAGGCAAGTGAAACGCAACCGCCCGGCTCCGTAACCACACCAGGTGGTTTATATTGAGGGTGTTTCATGGAAACATGTGCCACAAATGGTTGGGTTGGATACTCACCACCGCGGGCTCCGCCAACCAAAGTGTGGATGTACGGTATCATTTGCAACAGGCACGTAAAGCTGACCGGGTCACGTCAGAAGAGGCCTGCGCGCCCCCTTATGGGGCAGCCCACTGACGGCACAGGCATTTCGTAACGATGTATGCACGACTCGTTTCCACAAATCGAAGTCGAAGTCGGAACCTGGTAGCCACAAAGGCGGCCCATGTAGGGCACAAGCGGTGGGTCTGCAAAAACAACTGCGAAGTAGAAAAAACTAAACAATACGAAACGTCACGGTTTGCAGAAATTCGGAAAATCGGCTTCATGCCCTGTCCGAAATTGTTGAGCAGCACCACAAATCAGAAACTGACTCGTTGGTCGGTGGAGCGCAACTGCTCAGCAGCTGGTCGCAGCTGGCCACGCTTGAACTTGGATTGCGTCTAATGCAGTGCTATAGTGCTACCATCAAACTCTGGGGGAGTTTGCAACCAGGCCTATGCTTGGGATTGTTTCACATGACGAAACCAAAGTTCATTCAACGTATCGGATATGAATGCAACATGTGTAATGCAGACATTCACTTGAGACAAGAAGAGTTGCATGGAAACATAATTGGTACTCGAAAAAACGACGTTTCAACTCGTTCCCAAGAAGGTCCTTTTTTTCTGGAGCGCTCATGATATATCCATGTCATTTGTCTATCTAACTCAGCTATCTATGCAGATATATCGATGTAGATTTCTGTGCGCAGACCGGCTACTTTATGTATTGAGACCCATACGTACGCGTAGCTTGCATCGTCTGAACGTTTTCCGATGTGTTAGGTTGTCACGATCCAAGTCTGTTTGGAAATTTCGGAGTCTGCCCCAGAGTCTTTTGGCCATTGGCCCATTCGAGCACCCGGACCTGTCTTGTTTCAAAACGCACCTTTCAAGCAGAATTGCTTGCCTGGAACCATTGACAGATTCGCGGCGTCGCAGCGAACAGCAAGGCATCTTTTGCGATTGTTATCTGAGTGTAGGTCGTTCGAACGAGGTACCAAATTGACGCAAAAGGCGATTGGTTTTGGTTAAAACCTGCCAAGGGTCCAATATACGACTTGGTTGAAACTTTTGCAGCTATGCTTTTTTCTTGGGCAGATTTTGCGCCTATCGTTTGAAGTGTGAAATATCGTCTTAACTCTCTTCTTATTGTGCCTGGTGCTAGTGAAGACCATTTTTCACGACTTCATTCGTTGGTCCCATCCCTACTACCCTGCTTCAAAACAACACAGACAAAGAATTCGACATTTGTATGTTTCGAATCTGTGTTTCGAATCCACTGTTTCCAGCCATTTGCTGCGATTCCAACAGCACAAGTGGTTTCTCTTAAGAAACAGGTTAATTTCCCAATGTTTTTCACAACGAATGGCAAATCAACAGCTACGTGGCCGTGCCTTCAATTTCGCAGCTCCAAGCAGCTGGAAAACAAGATGCAGGTGGCAGCGTTTGCGCAAAGAATCTGTTGCATTTGCTTGGTTTTGTGCTTGGGACTTTGTTCAAAACACGTTCCTTCTTAGCCTGTGAATAGCATTTCCGTTCTTTGCCAATCAGCATGACGGGGGTATCGCAACAGCCATTGATGTGCAGTGTGGTTGTCGGACTGTCGTGGCAGATGTGAACTCCTTGGTTTTCGTTCGCTCTCCTTCCGGGCAACAACATCAACCGTACGAACAACGTCCAGGCAACTGCACGTGAATCATCAACATCTAAGAACTTGGTGGTTGTACCTTTCGTCAACGAGGTGACGACCAAAAAAAATCAGTAGTAACAACCGCGTGTCCCACGAGAAATGCTCTAGCGCAGCAACTTTGCGGGGTTACAAGGAACTACCTGCCGTCAGACATGTGCTGGCGCAAGGCTCGTAGACCGTTGCTGTTTTCAATGGCGGGACGTTGTTCTAAGATCACGCAATCTCCCAAACTTTGAACAAATGCAAAGCTTTGTTCAAGACATTTTCCCCGCAAAGTCTCTTGAACAAGACTTGTGCAAGATCCGTCTGCAAATGTAAGTATACAGGTTTCTTCGTACATGAGTTTTGTTGACCAATTGGCGTTCCAAAGCACAGGGATGGATCCGTCGCATGCATTCAAGATTGTTTGTGCAAACTGGAATCTATGCCAGAGCATTTGGGCCATATTCCATAGCACGCGCTCCATGTGTTGGTCTTGCCCAAATATTTTCTGGGAGGATTTTAACAAAGCCTTGGCACACGACACGCGCGCGTTTTAGGAGACGTGGCCTGAGACCGTTGTTCGTGACGTTCTCGAGTAGCAAACCGTTTCAAGTTTCAAGAGGTTTCTGCAAAACGCCCGTTCAAAACCTTGCGTAAATCACTTCGGTGGTCAATCCTTTTAAAAAGTCATGTTGAAAGAACTTGCCGGAAGGATACACAAGGACATTTTTCGGGGAAAAGAATATGGGAACGACACTTGTGTCCCCTGCCAAACCTTTGTTCTAGATGTAGTACAACAGTGATGGTTTCTTGGACCCTTTTCGGAGGATACCGCATTTAGTAAATCACTTGCTACCAACATCCTTGAAATGATCAAGACGTTTGTTCTTGGAGATTTGAATGGTCAACAATAAATTTGTGCAAACCTGCTTTGTTTGCAATCTTTTATCTTCTATTTTTGCTTGCGTGTTGTGTTGTTCGCTGGTGTGGTGAGTGTTTCTTGCGCCCTCCTACTTCGATGTCATTGGTCATCCATTTCTTGTTCGCAGCTTGCATGGCTCTGCTACTGCTGTATGTGGCACTCCCATTTCGCAGCGCCTCCGGGTTTCAAAAAAATGAAAACCACAATTATTTTTCTTGTACTTTTTCAGCAGTTTTTTCACATGCCGCGAAGGGTATGGCCTTGACTGTGCCAAGCTTCGATCTCTGAAATGTCATTCCGCGAACACGGCCCAAAAACAAAACGACTATCATGTTGCATTGTTTGCCGCGTGAAAGTTTTAAAATCATAGTCGGATGGTCAGAGCAGGACGTGTGAATCGGAACGCCACGCTTGAAATGAACGTTGCAGACATTTTTGGAGCAATTTGGTCTGTCGCGCTTCCCATATCAAACTTTGTAGTCATGTTGCTTTGCTTCGTGCCGGTACAGGCAAGAAAGGCGCACCATGTCTACATGAACATCTACTACTTTTTGATGGAACTATGATATTTTTTGTTCCTCAATTTTCTTCGATCTGACTTTGGATTCTCTGGTGCGGTTTGTTCGCTTTCTTTGGCTTTTGCGCCGGTATTGCCTCTTCCGACCTTCAGTTACTTTGGTGGATTCTGTTCGTTGCCTTTTGTGCTTTCTTGGCTTTTGGTGGATTCTGAATGCGGGTTGCCACTTCTCGGGTTTCTTGGCTTCGTTGGCTCTTATAGCTTTTCAGGCATTCCTACTGTGCCGTTTTCTGCCTGCTGGGATTTGGTTGTGTCATGGTCTTGGGTTGGATGAGCATGCCGTAATTAGGCATGAAAGGCAACGACAACATCAACAACAACCACCAAAACCAGCAACAACAAAAGCACCAACAACCACACACATACACAAAAGAAAAAGGACAAACAACGACCAACAATCACAAACAACTTTGACTTTGACTTTGGCCTGCACGCCGGTCGGCGGGCCCGTTTTGGGCACAGGCGCCTGTGACGCCAAAACATTCTAGGATAAACAAAATTCTATGAAGTCATTTTTGTACACATCCCACAATGCATCATCCATCGATATCCAGTCACCCAGATTTTTGTAGCGGCAAAATATTTCCAACTTCGTTGTCCATGTGTTGTTGGGGCGTCCAAGTCTGTGGTGGCCCGGGTTCCAATTCAAGATTCGCCTGACCCATCGAGTTGGGGACAATGATGCAATGTGGGGGCCAAGTTCCAATATTGTTTGCACCATGTTGCTGCCCAAGTATCAATGTGTGCATGCGTGACAAACATCCGAACTTTCTCGTTCCAGGAGTGCAATATGCCATGCCACGCTGATGAATAAACGATGGCAATAAACGTCTGCAATAAACGGCAGCAACAACAACACCAACAAACAAAAAAATATCAATGACCAGGACAGTGACGACGATTACGGCACTGAACAGCGCTGGTCCCGCCGTGCAAAATTTTCAAAACAGCCACGGGCCAACCAATAAAGAAAAGAAACAATTCCACAATTAAATCGTTGATTTTACCAGTTTCCAAACAAAAATGCGAATTCAACGCGAAGAATCCCAAAAATCAATAAAAATAATCGAAACAAAAACGTTTTGTGTCTTGCCCTGCCACTAGTTTGCATGAAACTAAGAAATAACATTTGCGCAGTGATTGGCACTTCAGTTTGGCCCCTGTGACACGACGCCGTTGACACATAACAACGTTTATGGCGCATGCTGACGCGCAGCCAAATTTGCATCGGAAACCCGGGTACAACCTCAGGAATGCATGGAATTGTTTTTTTTTCGCGTGTTCAATGCTGGAAACTGGTACGCAGCATGGTGGGGCCAGCCGTTCGAAACGCTATTCGGCATGGTCTTTAAGAAGGCCATCACGTTTCAACATGGCACCATGTTCCGCCGTGAAACAAACTAGAAAAAAAACACGTCGACATCAAATTTTGGAGCGGTCATCATTTCCAGCGCCGCGATGTAATAGTATAGCCAATGTAAATGGCAAGCGGCGCCCAAACCCTTGATCAGCTGAAACTTGGCCTTCGCTCTCGCTACCTGCCCGTCCGTTTGAAGCGACCGACGACTACGGCGCTATAGGGGTACAGGCAATCCAGGAATCACAATGACCGGCACAAAGGCTTGCCTTCCGGCAAGCGCAGCCAGTGCTGTGCTACATCTTGCCACGGTTTTTAGTGAAATTTTGCACCGAAAATTTTGATAACAAGTCGGCCCGTGTACAAAATGGTTGAGTTCTTGCGGTGCTAATTTTCCAACAGGTGCTCATTGCTGCCGGGGGGCCACCCCAGAATGCATGAACCATTGTACAGTTCAGGAGACGTGTAATTTGAACCGAACGTGAAAAAGGTGTTAATGAATTCCGAAATGAAGAACGGACGTAAACCTGATTCCACGTTCCACAGGTCACCGGGGTCGCAGCCCGCCACCCCGTAGTGCATGGTACATTATTTTCCACTGCCTCCGAATTGACCTTGTTGTTACCCCAACCAATCCGCCGACCAGAACAAAGAACCGGTGCCCACCAGTGCGACCAAAATAATCTTGGTTCCGCGTTTGGTAACAGCAACAAGGAGGATGTCGTTTGGCCCGACAAACCCAGCTCTGAAGGCGATCTCGCGCGTCCTTATTGCAGTATCCGATAAAAACATTTTTTTGGTCGCACTTTTCCCGCAAGTGAAAACTCAGAGTTCCGATTTGCGTCGTGCCATTCTGTAATTCTGTTGCGACAAACCGGAGTACCCACGGCACGATTGGACAAACAAACTCCTGGCCTATTTGCGATTTCAACAATTGGGAGACTGGCATGTTTTTGCACAGGACCAATCCTTTTGGATGCAGCTTTGTGATGGTTTCGTGAAATTTTGTTCCACAAATTGACGTTTTTTGCCTCGCCTTGCCTGCGCCCCAAAGGGGGCTGCCTTCGGACATGCAGGCGCAAAGTCAAGTCAAGTGGTTGCGGCAAAGTGTTGTTTTTTGGCTGGCCGTCCGGAAGCTGGAGGGGAAGCGGTCAGGCACGAAATGAAATGAAAGGGGTCAATGCCGAAAAAATTGTTGTGCAGGCAAGTGAAACGCAACCGCCCGGCTCCGTAACCACACCAGGTGGTTTATATTGAGGGTGTTTCATGGAAACATGTGCCACAAATGGTTGGGTTGGATACTCACCACCGCGGGCTCCGCCAACCAAAGTGTGGATGTACGGTATCATTTGCAACAGGCACGTAAAGCTGACCGGGTCACGTCAGAAGAGGCCTGCGCGCCCCCTTATGGGGCAGCCCACTGACGGCACAGGCATTTCGTAACGATGTATGCACGACTCGTTTCCACAAATCGAAGTCGAAGTCGGAACCTGGTAGCCACAAAGGCGGCCCATGTAGGGCACAAGCGGTGGGTCTGCAAAAACAACTGCGAAGTAGAAAAAACTAAACAATACGAAACGTCACGGTTTGCAGAAATTCGGAAAATCGGCTTCATGCCCTGTCCGAAATTGTTGAGCAGCACCACAAATCATCCAGCCGCCCCAATTATTCGCCGGTGATTTCAATGCATCCATTGGGAGAAGGGAGGAACAAGACGACGTTAATCACATTGGTACTTGTGGGCTTGGTGTTCGCAATCCGCGAGGGCAAACATTGGTGAGACGGATTCTGGAACAGGGATTGCAAGCATCGAACCGTGAACGCCCGGAATGTTTTGGACCTACAAGTTGGACTTGTCGACGAGCTGGTGACGGTGCACTGGTGCAGATGGACTTTCTTCTCGGACATATTTCGTTCGACGTTGATGATGTGTGGAAGGATTTCTGCATTCCTATTGGTGTGGACCACAGGTGTGTTCATGCCCGTATCCGATGGAAAAAGGTGCGCAAGAAACAGCAATTGCGGCCACGTCGATCTTTCAAGCATTGGCCGCCACATGTGGACGCAGACGGTATGCCGGCCCTGTTCCATGCTTCCTTGCGAACGTTTTTTTTTTTTTTTGGGGGAGACTGACACGATGAGCTGGGATGTTTTGGAGCGTGGTTTGGTGGTGGCAGGCACGCCTACGGGCAAGTGCTAGGATCACAACATGAAATTTTTATAGAGTTTGGTCTTTTGAAGCAATTGCGTTCGTCCCGTCGAGCCAGCACCTGATCACAAGAACAACGAGCATTGTCGTTCCAAATACGGAAACAGCACCGATTGGAATTCCGTTTATGGAAGTCAGGTGTGACCAACAAACTTTTGAGTCAAAAACGTGAATGGGGCAAATTGTTGCGTGTCGAAAACGGGGCGGTTGGGAAACACCGTGCGCAACATTGTTCGCCTGATGATTTTGCAGGTGGTCTGGAACTTCTGTTCGTTGGTGATGCGGGCCCCCCGATTCGTCCAAACGTTCTCACCGAAATGCCTTGGTCCTTGCGAGAAATGAAGGCAGCAATTGGAAAATTGAACGCGAACAAAGCTGCAGATGAAGTCGGGTTGGTGGCGGAGTTGGTGCAAAACGTTCCGGATGATGTTCTTACAATGTGGGTCCCGTTGTTCAATGAAATTTTGGTGACTGGGAATGTTCCATGCGTTTGGCAGAAGACAGTGTTCACAATGTTGCCGAAGATAATGGCAGCCAAAGTTGTATCGGATTTCCGTCCGATTGCATGTTTGCGATTGGCGTGCAAAATCAACAGTTACATGGTGCTTGCTCGTGTGTTGCCGTGTTTGGAAGCAACCCAACCCGAAGAACAACATGGTTTCCGACCACACCGCCGCATTGAAGAACACTTGCTCACGGCAAACATTGTCGTGGATAAGTTGTTGGCTTGCTCTCGGCCGGTGTGGCTCGTTAGCTTGGACTTGTCGAAAGCTTTCGGCCGTGTGATGTGGCCAACGTTGTGGGAAGCGTTGCGTGATCACAATGTGTCGGAACAGCTTGTTTGGCAAATGCGATGTTTGTACCACCAGCAACACGGTGAAGTTCGTGGACACGTCACCAACAGCCGCAGTTTCCACATCTCAGCTGGCGTGCGACAAGGGTGTGGTTTGAGCCCCCACTATTTTCTTCTTGGTTGCAATGGGCCATGGCGAAGTGGCGTGACAAAGTGAAATCTTTGGGAATTGACTTTGGTGATGGACTGCCAGTTTTGTTGGACCTTCGGTTTGCCGATGGTTTACTCATATTTGCATTGCGGCGCTTCGATTTGATACAGACGCTGGATGAAGTTGTTGCTGCTCTGGCGGACGTTGGGCTTCTTCTCAATGCAGAAAAGAGGGTGATCATCACGACTGAAGCGCAGCCACCTCCTTCAATACATTTGGCTAACAAGATGGAAATTCGGATTTCACCACGGGAATCTGGGCACAAGTGGTTGGGCTGCATATTCTGTACCCCAATTGGCCAAAGCCAGCACTTGGAACCCAGTTTCCGTTTGCAGGCAGCATCTCGGGCCTTTTATGCGCGTAGGAACGTCCTTTGCAACCAAGCTGTGTCAATCCATCTGCGGCTACGATACGTTCAGGCGACAATCACTCCAATTGCTTGCTTTGCATCAGGGCATCGGACAATTTACAAGGACAATTTGCGCAAGATGGACGTTGCAATGAAGCAATTGCTTCGTAAAGTTGTTGGGCCCCCGGGGGACATGAATTGGGATCGGCCTTGGCATGGATGCCTTCACGACTGGAATGCACGGGTGCTTAACATGATGGAAGGTTCTTCATTTTTTTTTTCCACACGCCTTTTTCCAGGAGCTGTTCTCGTGCTGGTGGCACATTGGCCCAAGCATGTTACCGGGTGGGCGGCATGCGGGACGGGAAGGGCGGGGCATCCGGGTGGTCAGGGAGAAGGGTGCTAAGGAGGGGGGGTTGTCCATCCGGGGGCAGGGTGGCGGCGGCGTCCCATTCGAGGTGTGTGGCCGCGTAAGAGCGTTGCGCCGCACACGTGAGGAGCGCGCTCCACCGAGCCATCCAGGCCGACGCCGTGCTGGCTTGGAGTATGCGAGGTGCGGCTCTAGCACGCGCCCGCGCCAAGTCACGGACCAGGTGGACAGCTTCTTGTCCCCATCGGCCTCCCAGCTCAATGGCCAGGACAACGAGCCTGCACCGCGATGCCTGGGCAAATTCCGGGTACGTGCGAGCTTTTCTCTGGCCGTTCTTTTCTCGGGCGGGCCAATGAAATGGCTGCGCCAGCAGTTGCACCGTGGTACCGGCGGGGGGCTCCAGCGGCCGTGAGGGGTGACACGAGGGTAGTGTCTATGGCGAGTTGCGCTCCATGGTAAAGGGGGAGGCCGGCAGCCAACACCTCCAGCCGCCTTTCGTCCGGGCGGTCGACCGGGAGGTTGAAATCCCGCAGGAGGACGTTGGTTCTTACCAATGCCCCGGCCTCGCGGCACATTCGTGCCGCAGCCCGTTCGAGGGCGCCAGCCCGACTTCTGATGGCTCCAGATCGGGGGCAAGAGGAGCGGTGGTCGCCAAGGGCATCGTGTACCGCGCCGCATCGGCAATGGGAGGGGGTCAAGGGAAGGGGCAAATGGAGGCGGCGGAGCACAAGGATTCGGAATAGGTGGGTAGAGAACGTATATTCCAACCGGGTGGGGTGGACGGTCAGCCATCGGGCGGCGTACGGTCCGGCTTGCGATTCAAGGAGCAGGTTCTTCATTGAAATTTTGGTCGCATCATTGTTTGGCGCAATATTGGAAACTTGCTGCGTATGCATCTGGACTGCCTGCTTCACGTTGGCTGATCCGTGCCCTGCGTTGGGATCCTGGGGGCCGAAGATCGTGTGGTCGCAACCCCTTGACATGGACTGATACGATAGATGCTTATTTTCGGTGGAAGAACTGGGGCGACTGGATGGTTTGTACTGCCGATCAACAATTTTGGACACGGCATGAAGCGGATTTTGTCAATTTCTGCAAACTGTGAGGCTTCCTTCTCTATTTCATAGCTCTATTTCATAGTTGCTTTTTGCAGTTTCACCGCCTGCGCCCTAAATGGGCAGGGCTTGGAGCAGTGGGACACAATCAGCCCAGGCCGCCCAATGGGCCGCGTGACGATGCGCCACTGCACTGCGGAGGCCTAAGCCACCCTGGGCCAGCGGGAGGTGCGCTAGGGCAACGGCGTGGGGTGGGAGTTCGGGGAGCGCCAGGAGCTGGGCCAAGCAGTTGGTTACGGCTGTGTCGGCACGTGTGGCAAAGGCTAAGGTGTCTCCCGGGGTGAGATTCCGGAGTGCGTATTGTGCACGGGGACACCCGCAATATAGTAAGAGAAGCCACGCGATTTGGCCAGGTGGGTGACGGCGGCACACTCTTTGGTCGAATCACATATGTGAGTTGGCATGTCCTTGCTTTGTAAAGGACCGTAGTTGCAAACTCGGACGGGCGCAAAGCAAAACACAAATTTATCGGTCCACGTCAAGGGTTTGCGACCGCACGACCAATCCAGCGTGCCACCGTCCACCGTTTGTCATTGCAACGGCGGACTCTCCAATCATTTTGAACATCGTCCATGTCAAAAATTAGCGTGACAACAATGAATGACAATCAGGCTCGGAATGTCGGAAACTTTGTGAAACTACCGTTCACGCATGCACGTTTGCATTGTTGTGTCGTGAATTTTTTTCACGATCATCCCGCCAAGTTTCCGACAAGAGCTGGCGATCAAATTGCACGGGCAAAATGTCAATCAATGGCAAAATCGCCGTGCCCCCCACATTGTTGGGAGGATTCAAAACTCGTTGAGACATTTGAGACCATAGGCAGGCAGATGTTTTTGCAATCGGGTTCGCGCAGTGCAATAGAATGGGCAACAACAGTTTCTCGAATCTTTGTGCTATACGAATGGCGATAACAATTTTGTCAGCAAACGTATCCGCATCAAGACGGCGAATTACATTCACCCAGAACAAAGAAAGTTGATATAAGTGTAATGAGGGAACATGTGCTACATCATCAAAAATTTCAACCAAAACCGCGCATTGCTAAGTGAAAAGGCGCAAGGGCAAACAAAAATAACTTAGGATCAAACGCGAACCACGTAAATTGAATTTAATCAAACCATATCAAATCATTTCAAATCGTACCAATACCCATGCGGGCAAGGGACACCAAAAACAGCAGAAGGAAAAAAATGGGAGAGAGAGGAAAAAAACAAATCAGGCAGGAACAAACTACTACGCAAGTTCTACTAATCGAGCTAGCGAACGAAATTGCAACTGGATTTTGCGGAAAATGGATCGTTTTTCACTCTTATTGTCGGGCCCACATCGTCCCCCCACTCCAAAAAAAAAAGGACAATGACCAAACGCAGCCATCAATTGAGGATGGCAAGTCACGCCATGCATTGAAAATAAAATTGTTTTGAATCCAAAAACGGACACGAAAACACCCTCCCGCCTCACTTCTGTACAACTGTTGCAAATTCACCGATGGATTTTTGCAGAATAAAATCAAACATAGTTGGTGGCGGATGATGCATCAATGTCTGGAACAAATATTCCCAAGATGTGGGCCGATAGTGTTCGAGGCCAAGGAATCGATCTGACTGTCCCTTCCATCCAATCACCAAACATGTAGCACCGGCTAAGTGCTCCTCTAAGCATGGGTTTGCTGTTTTTGGTACGCGTATGAAAGTTTCCAGGATCCGAACGCCAGGCACTTTGATTGGCGGAGACGTTGGTGCGAGCTACGAAACTGGACTCAGATACTATTGGGCCGGATCCTGCACATGTTGAAATTGCCACAATCAAGGACAAAAAAAGGAAAAGGGGAGAAACAGAGGAATGAAAATGTAACAAATCATGTAAACCAAGACATCCAGAACACCGCCGCGCCATCACAAAATCACGAACACACCAAAAACACGGAAAAAAAACACAAGTCCCCACACAATAATTCCAACACACCAAAAACACCAGCCAAACCAAAACACTACAAAATAGCACCATCACAACGCAAACGCAAATCACCAACGCAACAAACATCCACACACAAACCGCCTAGTACGTTGGAACTGCGAACCAGAGCTCTTGATGTGGTTTCGGCAGTGGCTGGATCGCTCTTCTGAGGAACCGCCTGGGCACACCTGTTGATGTGGGGTTAGGCCAGGGTCCTATGATCCAACCTCATGATTGGCTCAGGTTGCCAACGCTATAGCAGAGTGGCCAGATCCACCTCAAGGTTCGGAACCGAGGGAAAAGAACACAGGTTCTACAAAAACAACTTCCAAAGATGGATGCAACTTTTCCTCGTTGTGTCAATGGTTCGAACAAGAAGATGTCAACTTTGAAACTGTTTGTACTTGCATGGTTTTGCTGTTGATTTTGCCAGTTCCAACTCGTTGACTTTTCAAGGCCCAAACTCGGCGGCAGTCTTGGAGTTACCCTTGCTCGGTGGAGTGCGGGGGCTTGAGCATAGACCTGGAGGTTTGAATTTGGAAGTGTAGGATGGTTCCATATTTTTGGAAGGAACGCGAGAAACGAAAAGATCATCGGATCATTTCAACGAATCGAAACATTGTCAAGTCAAGTCTGTGTTTTACATTGGCCTTTCCATGGTAGACAAACATCACTTCGAGGGCACCCACTGTGCTGCTTAGTGACATCACAATTGGCATCCCAGCTAAATTCTTGGATGGGTACATGGATGTGTCATTCGTTTAGTCCTCATCTACTGGAGATGAGGGCACCTCATAGGCCATGCCAACATAGTTCATCATTTAGAGGCAGCAAAGACAGTGCAGGGGTATGTTTAGGGACAGGTCCACATCTGGCGTTTGGATGCAGCGACAATCATTCGAGGTCCTTGACTTCCGACCGCCGGGTGCGAACCAATTTGGCACAGTGAACTCCAGTACCCACCTCGGACGATTTCTTGATGCGAAGTTGGGCATGGTTTGGTGGGGAGATGTAGGGATTCGTAGTTCCAGTTGCATGGATCGATTGTGTCAAGAGTCATTTGCATGTGGCATGATGCAAGGGGGATGGGTACCGCAGCTGTTCTTTCATTCTGTGACGTCATGCCAGGTTTTATGCAGCAACGTAATTAATCTGTTGCACTTTGGTTTCATAAATGTCGACCAACGATAAACCGTTGATGACAACTTGGGTGGGAATTTCACAATATTTCACGTATCCCTGCTAAATGAACACGATTTCATATGTTTCATGAATTCTGGTCACTGTCAACAGTGCCCAAATTTCACATACACGCGCATTGAAATTGAGTGCGACGGTCTTGAATTCTTTTCAGCCAAAGTTATAGGAGCCATGCTTTCTTCGAATGTGGCTGTGCAAATTCCAACCAGCAGATTCCTGCAACTCTCGAGTTCACCAACGCCCCGCGGAGTTGAAGGATTCAACTGCCCAAGATGCAGCATGAATCGAACGAGTCAACCGACCCTTCAGCGCTTGTGGATGGGTTGGTCAGCTGTGCTGCTTGGTTCCCGTGTGCAGCGCCGTTCCCGTGTCCAGCGCCGGGCCAAAGCCTGGGTGGCGCCCACGGTGTCTGCTGAAACCCGCGATGGAGAGGAGATCAGCCTGGCGCTGGGTGCGGTGGAGCAGACCGCCGATGGCAGGCGGAAACTCTTTGGACAAATCTATGAGGAGATTGCGGAGACTTGGAAACCCATTTTGCTCACAGAATCTGGAAGAAATCAATGGAACCTTGGCAACATGGGATTTTCATCGAGACTTTCGAGCTTGATTGCGGAAGTAACTTAACCAGACTGTTGCCACAAGATGCCGCAAGTTCATCCCTTTTTTTCGGACAGGCCTGAGCCTATTTCTGCTAGCGCACAACGCCGGTCACGTACAAAGTCACATTTTTTGTTGTAAATGTGCACCCTGAGGTTAGCATGTGCCAGGTAAACAAATGGTGATATTTCAGCTTGGATCATATATCCATTTTAGAGTGTTCATCCCTCGTGTTCACCCCTTGATTTCTGGAACTTGTCACCCGTTGCTCGCTGCCAAGGACCAGCCGCGAGGCCACCTTGACCTTGTCCTTGGATGCCAGCGCTGGGCCACAGGCGCCACAGCTGACGGATGAAGCGCCTGCGTGGCCCAAGGAGTTGGTGGAGCAGCTGCAGCGATGGCCCCTGAAGGGACCAGGGACCGTCACTGGGTGCTGCGGCTGGGGAATGACCCATGGGGACGACCAAAGAGAGACGTAGCCATGAAGATGAAAGGTGGCTTAAACTTGGATAAACGGGGCGAAAATTATCCCAAGAATAAACCACATACACAAGGATTAGGTATTAGCTACGCTTTTGCCCAACATTCACCAACCGTAATTTGCCAATACGAACCAATGTACCTTATGGTACGAAGCAGTTGTTGAGAATGGGATGCTACCGTTTAAGACCGCCGCTAGACAACACGAAAGCGACATTCAACTCAGAATTACCCGGAGTCAATGAAGAAACAACATAAATGAGCAAGTATCAGTCTAGTAGTCTGGTGACTTACTTAGTCAGCTCATGTTTTTTGGCTAGTATATAGTAAGAACCACGAACTTAGCTAGCTTATGAATTAATAAAAGTTGGCAAAACTTAAACTCATCCTAGCGTTGCTACTGGAATTGATGGCGCTAATTTACCGACTTAGCTACTAAACCAAAGCTACTAAAGTGATTTAAAGTAATCAAACTTAAACGGCTAAGTTTGAGTAAAAGCAAACTTCAACGTAACTTCAACCCATTTTAGAGTCAACTGCTTGATTTTATTTTCTGAAGGATGTGTCAACTTTAATTCACTCAGTCCTTCTGAAACTCCCGGGGTGCGGTCCTTCTGTGCCTCTCCGCTCTGAGGTGATCTTCGACGCGAACTTCTTCGCGCAGCGCGGGGCCGCAGCAGCGTTGAGCTCCGGAGCGCCCGTGGTGTTCGTCGCAGCTGCGCAGACCATGGGACTGGTGTCGCAGGCCGGGACCCAGTGACCAACCAGGAACCAGTGCAACGATGCATGGTGAGATTGACCATGCTGAGGTTGGACACATCGTTGATCCAGCTACTATACAAAATAAACAAATGTAGCTCATGGATGTTAACCTACCATACTTCGTTTGAACCATCCCAAAGTCGTTCGTCCGGACTCCACATTGCTGTGCCCCGCCGAAACCACCTGTTGAGGACTGGATTCCAGCCATCGCTGAGCACGTGAAGGATCGATCCTTGCGAGAAATCCTGGGATCTGCCACTGGGTTAGATGAGATGATCCAGGCATTGCCTGAAGCTTTGAAGAAGGCCTTGGGGCTGGGGGTTGGTCACCTGCCAGCAGCATGTGAAAGGGCTCAGTGGCAAGGTGTTTATTTCCGGAATGATGCAATGACTGGTTTCTGGCGCTTTGGCTGATGTGACTTTCTGATGTGCTTTGTGGTGGACTCGGGACTAGACGTTCATGCGTGGGGCATGCCGGCATGCCCATGCTAAGATGGTGACTAGGGCCAGGGATGCCCGGTGAAAAATGAGATGCCAAAAAAGAGTGATCAACTTCTTGCGAAGATAACCAACCCACCAGCTGCCACAATTGCCACCAAGAAAACTCCTCCATCTTTGGTCTTGCGGATGCAGGGACACTTCGACATCGCCAGTGCTATTGCTGATGACTATAGCTGGTCTGAGACATACACAGTGCCACACTCAGACCTTAGGCGTTGGGTGATGTGTTGTGGAATTCGCTACAGCAAGGACTTCCAATTTCATAACGTCCCAGGTATCCCATGGCTTTGGGCAGGGCCAATCATGAAACTGTTGTAGCTTCGAGCCATCTCATAAATTCATTGACTCATGGACTTTGATGGTTGATGCGGTTGATCCTCGAAGCCAGGTGCATGTGCAGAATCCGCAACTGTTGTCGTGTGAGAGTTGTTCCTGGACCTTGGGCGCCATGCTGCGGGAACGACCCGACGAGCTCGAGACAGCTGTGGTGGGGGTGGCCTGCCTGCAACCCAGCCTGCTACAGGTTGGAATCATTTAGTGTTTAGCATTGGGACCTTTTGGAAGCCACAACATGTATACAAACACCATCAAATATCCAGTGGTGCTGATGATGCTGGGGCACACGCAGGTTTGATCTAGGAGCCCTGAGCTGCTGACCAAGGACGTTTTGTTGAAGATCGATGGCAACGATGTGCTCTGGGATAAGTTCGATGATATCCAGGAGTTGTTGAGCCGAAGCGGTCCAATGGAAGTCACCTTCGGTCGGCCCAAGGCGGAGACTTGCAAGTGAAAATAGTGAAATCAAAGCAGAACCCCAAAGCAGCCCATTGCTGTTGCATTGAACTTGCGCTGTTGCCAGCGCCAAAGGCCCTGGAGAAGCTCTACTTGCGCGAAGCCTTCGGATCTCGCGAAGCCCTCGAGGTCTTCGGAGTTTCAGGTGATCCTCAGCAGCTGGTGGCGCAGATGGCGGAGACACCGAAGGAGTTGGTCTTTTCGGAGGCGACCCCGAGCCTCTTCGTTGGGGACGGGGGCACATGCTCGCACCTGCACGTGGATCGGAAGCCTCTGTTGCAGGTCTGTGCCTTGACAGAGGAGGGCTAGCTGCATCTGGTCACTGACTGCTTTCAGCACGATGTCAGCTGTGCTAGTGACGATAGTTGTGGTTGATCCCGCAACCATGTCTGTCAAAATTCAACATGTTGAAACAACCCACGCCCGCTGCTGGTTAGCAGTCAATGGTTTGTCGGTCAACCAAAGCTTTTTAGATTTTTTAGGGCACAACAAGTGGGGCGGGATAGGAACGAGTATATCCATTGAAACATGTCGGAAAAAGAGAGGAATATGGCGCGGAAAGCCAAATTCTTGGTGCTCTTGCTTGCCAACTTTGGCAACCATCAATACCAAGCAGATCTAAGCAGTTGAGAACCACTAGTTCCAGGACTTGTCTACCACTATTAACTGAAGCTTGAAGCAGGTTTGTTTCGTGATCGTGGTCCATGCTTATTGAATGCTTATAGCATTTCACTTAATTCAGCATGTGACTCGAATGACTAGGTTTGACTGCGACTTGTGTTCCCTATTTATGACCAACATCTGCGGCCCATGCGACCAACACTAAGCCTTTCCTGCTGAGGTCACCAGCTCCACGGCTCCAAGTTCTTCTGTGTCGCTCCTGGTGGCGCTCCTGGCCCCGTGGTGCCCTGGGCTGCGGGCAGCGAAGCCAAAGTCAGCACCGCTGGCGACCTGTGCCCGGAAGCGGCGCAATGGCTTCGACAACCTGAGGTGTGGAACCCAAGTGCGGAGATGCAGATGGAGAGATAGATGTACTAAGTAACTGTACTATATACTGAAATATGTTAAAAAGAAATTCTATGAGTGATAAGATTGGATTTTGATACATCATAGAGATTCATGAAGTCGATCGGATTGTGAGAAGACTGAGATGATGAGATAGCGATTGATTGATTGATTGATTGATTGATTGATTGATTGACTTTGTGATGTCCATGTTGCAAACTGTCTGTTTGTTGCATCTCTGTTGCACACGTCTCCATGTTTCCACGTCCCAGGTATCCGTGGCGTTCCTGGCCCCTGGGGACGTGTTGATGTTCCTGGGCCAGTCGTGTCACGGCGGCTGCAACGGTGCCCGGAACGTGTCCCTGTCGTTGTTTCATGGTGCGATGCCTGTGAGTTACATGTTACAGGGAGCCTTCGGTGCCGGGTATCAACTCATGGCGCGCAAGATGCTGAGCTGAGACTATGAAGAGAAGAAGCTGAAGATGAAGATGAGAAGATTGAGAAGGTGAGAACAATGAAAGCAATAGGAGAACACAGGTGAACACAAGAACGAGAACGAGAAAATGAAGGCAAAACCAGGGGAGAGAATGGATCAGGAGAAGAGAATGGAACAGCAACACACGAGAGAACGCTGAGGATGAGCACATGAGAAGATGAGAAAACTCAGCAAGAAGCACGGATTCACACTGGAGAAGCACAGAGGATAAGCCGAGCAGAAATCAAAAATCGGATGATCGGATTGGGAGCGCAGAGCTTGCGAACCGAGATGGAGATACCACGCCATCATCAGATTGAAGTGCCTCATGGTACTTTGGAAGTTCATGGATGGCCTACGGGTCTACATGTCACTTCATTTGGGAAAGATGCCCTCATGGGTATATTGCCTGCGAACATGTGGTGCTTCACTGAGAGGAAAAGAGCACAGCAAAGAGTTGCAGTTGACCAGCTAGGTGGATGTTGTCTCTCTCTCTCTCTCTCAGATCACAATTTACGATTCCTGAAAATAACCCAATCCCATCAATTCCAAACACTGATTGGGATGGCACAGGAATCATGGTAAAACAGCAGCTCTTGCCAGCCCTTGTCAACAGCATCGGTATTGTATGTTGTTAAGCATTCCGACATCCCTGGAGGTTAGTTCCATATTGCTACTTTTCACTACTCCAACACTGGGTCTGGAAGATGGCTTTTCTCTAAGGTCACTCGTGAAGTCACTCGTGAAGAGTTTCGAAATTGGATTTTTTCACCAAAATTGAACCAATTGCAACGGTGGGCATGGCCTGCGCCATAGGCCTCCTAACAGCTATGCCACAGATTCGGGTGGCAGCCTCAAAGTGAATTTCCAACGTATCCACATGCCGAGGGCCAGGCTGGCAAGCATTTCCACAAACTGACTGCATCAATAAATGGTGAAGCCAAAATGGATCCATTCCATTCGGTGCTTCAAAGAACCCTTTTTTTGACAAAAAACATGGTATTGATGAACTCAAGCAAATATTGATTCCCATGCTTATGCAAGTAAATTCACACTGCTTAAGGAAAGTATGTGTTTTTGAACACTTTTCTCTCAAGCAACTTGCAGCACTTTGAGGAGCCTTCTTGGGTCAATTGCACAGCTGCCTGGTCTTCTCGGCCAGGGCAGCCCAGAGCCTGAAGCACCCCCCAGAAATAGGAGAAACGTGGATTCCAATGGCCGAAAGCAAGGGATGTACCCACAGCTGTTTGGATCGACTGTGTACCCAGCATTGGGGATATAGCTTAGCAATAGTTTCTTTCGTTGTTCTTGTCGTTTGCCAATCAGCGGTCCAACTACCAAAGCAACAGAAATTGTAAATCACAGGTGTCATTACTCGGTGTAATGCTTGAGAATTAGGATGATGGTACTCTTTTAGATACCTGGCAGGAATAGTAAGCAGATGTAACAAGCATCAATCATGCAGACTCAGCTTGGTTGGAGGGTTGGGTGATCCCCAGCCGCCGCCAAAAATCCAACGCACGAAGAAATTGGACTTGCCAAGTGGCAGGCAGCCCCAACACAACAAGCTCAAGCAACCCACCAACCACCCATGCAACCAGAAACATCCAACCCAAAGTAGCAAGTTAATACAAACCAACCTCAACCAACCCCTTGGCCCAACTCCTTCATCCAACTCCTTTTCCCCAAACCCTTCACCCCCACCTTGGGGATCCTCCAACGCACCCAACCCCTGGATCCAACCCCTCCTTCTTCCCCAACCCCTCCTTCTTCTTCCCCTCCTTCTGTGGTTTTCCCCATCTGCGCAGGCGCCGCGAGCACGAGAAGGAGCGCCTGGGCGCCGCGGCCGCCTGGGCCTCCGTGGCGCTGGAGGAGCTGAGCTCCGTGGCCGAGGCGCTGCAGCTGACGCCGGTGCCGCCAGGTGGGGCCCAGCCAGGGGTGGTGGCAGCAGCCAGAAGATGAGAAGATGAGAAAAGTGAAGATGTTTGGAGGTTTTGGGAGAGGATCTTGGTGAGGATATGTGAGGCGGATCTTGGTGGTTCTTGAACTTCCATCCTTGCAAAATCGGGGTTCGAACCAATGAAGCTGGAAATGGTTCCGAGCACCAGGTTCTTCGAGACCATGGGAACCTTACTCGGCCTTTGCTCCGTTGAGTAGCAGCTTGTGGCCCTTGTGGGAGCACCAGCCTCAGAATCCCTTGCTATCAGTTCCAAACCTTCGATTTGATGCCTGAGTTGAAGGTCATTAGCTAGTAGTAACGGTTGGGTAGCAATCACTGAAGGCGGTTCGAAGCATTGGGGCATAGAATCCGGTAGTCATGTTCATTACGGTCCTGGCCATGCCAGTGTAGATCTTGGCCAGAAGCATTAGCTACTTGTTCAACATTATCTAGGGTCTCTAATGCTGATGGCCAAGATCTACACTGGCATGTCGCACCATTTTGACATAGAGCATCTGCGTTGTTATTATTAGTGAGCATTCCTTGCAATTTCAACAGCCGGCATCGACTGATGAATATCAGTTTTGAAACTGATAGAAGATGGACGGGGTGGATAGTGAGTGTGCGTCATTTGTAGGGTTAAGAAGCAGAAGTTCTCACCTCGACTGGCAACTAGCATCAGCTGTAATTAATTTCGATGGAAATCCCCATGTTGCTTTATAGTACCCGCATTGACAATAGAATGATGATACACGCAATTTTGATATTGTACTTATAGTATCTCATGGTATTGGTATTGCTGGCAATGTTGTGGATGATGGTTGTGATGGCGTTGTTTTCTGTTTGTGAGGATATGATGGCGGCACCTGTGATGATCACTCTGGTGTCCAAGTGGGCGATGATGATATAATTCATGGCCATCGTTTGATGAGAGCGTTTGATTGCTCTTTAAGCAATGATGAGGAGCATGATGAGGCTGATGATGATGGTGATTATGATGGTGGTGATGATGAGATGATGACGACGACGACGACGATGATGATGATGATGATGACCACATTGCTGTTGCTACCTATTTGTGCACAAGCTCCATGAACGCAGTACCAAGGTCTGCGATTTGCGGGGAGCCTTTGTTGATCTTCTCGCCTGACTATCCCACCAGGGTGCGGTGCTGTGAGTGGCAACCACTCAGTTCGTCGGTTGAGATTCCCCTACCAGATGCCCAGGGTTTTTGATATCACTGTGATTAGCGAGGGCTTTGAGGAATACTGTGGTGAAAATTGCTAAGTGTTCACCAGCTACCTACTAAGTGCGTCAATCAATCTGCACCTGACGAATCAATCCAAGTGCGGGGGGGCGCGGCAGTAAGACCTACCAGCCACCGTTGCGATCGACGAAACTCTGCGCAGGTGGCGACTGCGGTCCTGGCTGTGACGAGTCTCATTTCACCTGTGGAGTACATGGGCGATTACCGCAGCTCGGTTCAGTTTGATGGCTGTAGATGAACCCGCCATGGTAATGGGTTTCATTTGAGGCATCCCAGCTGTTTGATTGTTGGGGTGGAAGTGGATGCCTCCTAGCAGTTGAGGGGTTGTTATTGCACTGCTACTTTCTTGCTTGGTGCAATGTTGTGGTTCAGTTTTAGTCACTGAGGTGTTTCTGATATCGAGATCGGTTGATCAAGTTGGGAAGCGTGGTTCCAAACAGCAGGTTGAAGCCCCTGCTGCTTTTGAGGTCCTTACCTCACCATTTACGATGGCGACTTTGAGCACTACAGCAATCGCGCCACCTGGCAGGAACTGTTGACGCCAAAGTTGGGTTCCTCCCCTGGGTTTCCACCTGGAAGGTTGTCTTGTTGTTGGGGTTCTGGAGGTGACATGAAGAAGACTGTTGAGCATCAATTCCTGTCAAAGGGCAGAACCAATCCAGCCAGTAGCTGGTTGCTCTTAGCATTGCGTGTTTTTTCCCTTATTTTTGTTCCCCAGAGGATTACAAAACCATCATCAACCAGTATCAAGTGTCAACCAGTGTCAACCTGCCATGATGCGACTATAAATTCACCCGCCTGCAGAACTGCTTCGTGATGTTTGATGACCGGCTTGGGTGTGTGCGTCTCCATTGCGTCAGTTCCCAGTGTCAAGAAGTTGAACAAGATTGGTGATGTTGGCCGAAAACCACCAGCCACCAGTAGTAAGATATAGCCAGAAAATGGACGCAAATGATGACAAACGACCCAGATAATTCACATAGCACCCTCAGTTGTGCTCATTCTTTGCTTACGGATCCATCCGCGAAACAAGTTGATGAGCCAACTTTGTGAGGTGCAAAGCAACGCGATCGCCTCCCAGGCGGACCAAAAAAAACCAAGCTGCCTGTTCGATCGTTGGATTTGACAGCAGAGCTGCCAAAATACATTCAAATTTGCGCAGGAATCCAAGTGTTCAGCATTTAGTTTTTGTTCCGTGAGGGTTTTGTCATTCCCCATGGGCTAGATTTTTCATTCTTAAAGTGCAGTGGGATCATACCGCTTGCTGTGGCACTGCTCAATTCATCGTCTTCGTCATTGACAAAAACAGGCTTAGTGGTGAGTTGTTGATGGCTTTGACCGAAACCCAGATGATCACATGCCGAAGTCATCAAATGCAAAGTCATGATCTTTCCCCTATGGTTTTTCAGGATCTTCATTGCGTTGTGCTTACTGTAGTTGTCAGAAGTCATGGAAATCATTGGCCGAAATGACTTCTTCCAAGACTGCTGCCAGGGTGTCATCTTCGGAGTGACCAACCCGATGATCATGCAACTGTGGGTCGGCTGCCAGGGGCTGTTTTGGCCGGTTGGTTGATACTGGTAGCATAAGCTACCTGAAGCTACCTGAAGCTACCTAATAGAATTGTGATCGGCTGGTTCAGTGTTGATCTCTGGATATTGTCGCGACGCCACGAAGGATCTACATTTCAATCCTTTCGATTTTCTGGGGTGAGGCCATGTGGCTTCCCATGCTATGATCTTTCCACGGATCTGTCTGCACTCAAAAATCCGATGTGCCATGGCAAGAAAAGGACTGGATCCTCGTGGGAAATCGCAAAAGTTACATATATTAGTTAGAATGGGCCTTGCCCATCTTCCAAACCCTGAACCCAACCCTAACAACCACCAACATACACACACAACACCACCAGCAAACATCAAACATTTCATAACAACTAACCACAAACACCCAGACCATAAACCAATCATAACAATCAACCATAAACATCCAACCCAAAACCAATCAGAACAATCAGCCACAAACCCCAGTCAAAAAAACAACTCCAACTTTTCAGCAAGACTTGTCTTGTTGAAAAGTTGCCCGCCTAAAATTACGAAACAATAATAATCACCAAACAATAATCCATAAACCAGAACAGAAACCAACCACAACCTCAACCCTCAAAAATTCTAACAGCATAACCTTGCCCCACTAGGGACATCCCAAAAATTATAAGTTAATTCATGTGGTAGTTTTATGGGCAAGGTTAGGCTGTTAGAAAAACTTGAATTCTAAACAATGTTGGTTTCAACATATGTAAAGAAATGTCAGGTGTGTAAAAAAAGCCTTTTTTGGTAAAAACATATATCTATATCTTCTAGGCTAATATTTTCCACAACTGCTATTACATCTCTTGCAATATGGTATCATATTATCCAGTGTATGGGTATATTCATAATCTACCCTTTGGGCTGTTAGATTGGTTGTTATATTTCCATTTTTTATAGCGGTATGAAATCCACATCCACAGTGATTACATTGGTTAGTTATATTATCAAAGAACCATTGATAATTTACATAGCCTTCTTTGGGTATTTTTCTTTTTGCTTTTCTGTCCTGCTGCTTAAAATTTTCAACTTTTCTTTCATAATAACTTTTCATGCACTTATAATTGAATTCATCATTTACATCATCACTATATTTATAAAAATTTACCTTGTTTAAATCTCTTGCTCTTGTAATAGCCGTCCATAAGAATTCCCTATAATTTCTAATGTCAAAATGGTTATAATCAAATATTGTTATATCTCCACCTATGCTACTGCCTTGCGCTGAGTGGCAGGTGGTGCAATGGGCGAAAATGAAATTTTCCCTTACCTTTTGAATTTTCAAGGATTGTAGTATATTAGTTTCAGTATTTTTCAATGTCATTACTCCATCCTTTCCAATATGGACTATCTTATATTTAAAATTTACATTAAATACTGATGTAGGGGTTTTAGTGTATTCTCTACATATTAAGACTTCTCCCGCTTCATATTCATCCTTTCTATTCCCAGTTTTCTAATTTCACTTGCTACATTCTTACAGGTGTCATTTAAATAGGCAATATTATGCTTTGAACCACTTATGCTAGTATTATATCGGAAATATTTTTCAATTACTTTCTTGAAAGGAAGTTTATTTACCAGAATATCAGTTTTTACATTGCTTAATTTTTCTTTATCCTCTTTTGTTTTCAGTCTCTTACATTCTTTTAATAATATACTATTTGTAAATATATTGTTGATAATATGGTCAGCATACACTTCATACTCTTGAATGTTAGTTAATGGTTGAACAGGTTTTAATTGCTTTGTGTCTCCTGTTGCTACTATTATTTTGTTGCTTTTATTTTCTTCTACGAATTGTTTTATTCTCCAGTAAGTGCTTAAACTACTAAAATATATCTCATCAAAAACTATAACATCATACCCTGAAAAATCAAATGGTTCCAACTTTACATCACCAAAACTTATCCCAAAAAACTTATTCAATGTTATAGCATCTCCTTCAAATTCTTGAAGTAGCCTATTAGTAGGACATACAAACATTACCCTATAACCTTTATCTACCATTTTCTGACATATATAACTTTTGCCAGAGCCTGGAAAAATACCTCTTATCATAATTGGGTTGTTTTCCTTGATAACTTCAATGATATTATCAGTGTCGTATTCATTTTTAATTTCAATGACTTCATGTTCATAAGTTGGTATTTCTATTTTTTCATTCTGTACTATATCATATATGGTAGTTGGTAGTATGATGTCATCATCAGATTTGCTAATTCTCCATCCTCCTTTATCATTATGAAAGTTCAACAATCCCTTTGCCTTCTCAACATCAGTAGTATCAATTACAAAAGCGTCAGTTTTGACACTATGAATAGAAATTCCATTGTCTCTTAACTGATAATATGCTTCATTCATTGTCATATTATGTTGTTGTAAAGGTAGTTCTTTGATATATTTAAACCCGTTCCTTAATTTTGCTTTATCACTTAAATTTAAGATATAAGACTTTTGTTTTACCTTTTCATATCCTTCTTCATTTTGTTCTACATCTATTAGTTTGTGTAATTTGCCCCCGTATTCACCCTGGTAATTTATTGCCTCTGCTAAATTCTTGAATACTAAACTTTTCTGGTCTGTAGCCCCTCCTTTTTCCAATAATCCTATCAATACATTTACAATAAGTTTCTTTAAATATGTGTCTTCTTCTTCTATATCACTTATTGTCATTCCCTTCAACTCATTGAATAATGCCTCATAATCTACATTATGGACTTGTGAAGGGGTTTTGTAACATCCAAGGATGCAGTAAAGCTGAACCCCTGTGAAGTTGATTATAATATGCTAAGCCAAATCTACGAGAATACAAAAAATATCAGTAAAATGTTTTCTTCAATCATGTCAAGTCTGAATGAACTAACCAACGGAAAAGAGGTTGAAGATAAAGAAGAGCAGAAAAAGAAGATGGAGCAAATCTTTGAGAAGTGTGCAATTGGTAAGCCTAAGGGAACTTGGGAGGAAAAGCAACAATCATATTTTGAGATGGTTAAGTCAGGAAAGATTAAAAACCCCGTGGCCCCGTGGCCAAAACTTTGGATTATTACCACGATGAAAAATGAAAGGGGTGAGTATATCATAAATCTTTTACCTAAATAGTTTCATAACAAAATCCAAAAAGATATTGGTATGAAAATTTGCAGATTTTTTTCCCACACCTTCCCCCCTCCCATAATCCCCAGCACCCCAACAGACACAAGAACACACAAACAAGCATCCCCTCACACAGGGTGGAAGATGGGCAAGCCTTACAAGTAGGTAGGTAGATATATATGTAAAAAGTGGTGGGTGTAGATGAATAGACGAGGTTTGAGCCTTTTTTTTGTGAATTTTAACACTTGGGGTTTGATTGTGGCAGCATTGCTGTCGCCACGGCTCAAAGTCGATGACATCCAACTGCAGGATTGGCGTTTTCTGATTTATTGCCCCAAAATTTTGCACTTTGACTGGTAGCCGCGATTTGCATCCACAATGCGTCGCAATGCTGTTCGCGTTGTGCTTGTCTTTGTTTCGTTCTGCCTCTGGCACTTTCAGCCACCTCACGTATCCTTTGCCCAATCACCACGGCAGCCCCAACTATTGGAGCAGAAAATCTCCGAGGTGTCCTCTGACAAAGTTTCAGACTGGATTAAGGCACAAATTGAAGATTCGGGATATGCTTCCGGCATCGCAGAGAAGGCTAGCGAGGCTTTGTCTGGTTTTACAGGGCAGGTTCTGATGAGGATGTCTTGTGATGATTTGGTTTCAGAATTGGAAAGCACAACCATTGATGGCAATATGAAAAGAGCACTTGCGCGCGGTCTGAACTTGTGCATTCAAGCTGCTCCTCAACCACAACCACCACAATCAGTTTCTTGGCAAAGGTCATATGTTTTTTCGTGTATTTGTTCGACGCATTCAAAAACAGGTACGGGTCAAAAAAAACGGTGTTCATCGTGTTTTGATGCGGTGTCTTCGGGATGTGTCAGGTAGCAACACTTTCTGAGATGGACAAACGTTTCGCATTGGCACTGGATGATGCGAAGCTGGATGCTCACAACGGAAAAGGGCAGTTTCAAGCGACAGAGCACGTCTGAAATTTGGAATGAGAAGAAATTCTATATTCAAGCATGCTACCAGCAGATTGCCGACCTCATGTTCCAGAAGAACCCCCCTGCCATGTCCCTTCTCGGTTCATCAGGAATTGGGAAGTCCAACTTTATGATTTATCTCATTTGGCGACGTTTTCAAGACCCAGAGTTTCCCATGTTTCTGCACCGAGAAAGTCAAATCACGCAGTTCAAGAAGGGTGAAATGCCCAAGAAGGTTGATGCAGACAGTGTGGGGTCAGCACCGAGACAAGCCTTGTACATCATGGATGCGGACATTCGCTTGAAATGCTATGTTGATTGCCAGTCCCTCTGGATTACACCGGCAAGGAAGTCAGAGAGCCCAGCATTCAATACCGAACATTTCAAGCATGCTGCGCGCGCTTCTGGGCAGTTCTTTTTGCCACCATGGACTTTGGCGGAGATGCTGGATGACAAGGTCATGGCACTTCATGGACTGCCGCAAAAGAGCGGTTTGAATTATTCGGGGGCTCTGCGCGGATAGTCTTGGAAGAGGATGACGATGTATTCATAAATGACAGGGAGATGCTCGAAGCTGCTTTGAATAGTGCAGATGCGCTCTCAACTCTGGAGATAAGTTCTGACATGAAGGCAATCAGCAAGAACACACACCTTCTGATAAAGATGTATCCCAAGAGAAATTCTTCGCATTTTGATGTCAATGTGTCGTCTCCTTATGTTTGTCAAGAGTTGGTGAAGAGAAATGGGCAAAAACGAAGGAAAGCTCTTTGGGAGCGTATAGAGGAGGGGATGATTACAGGCATTGGGTTTGCCTTGTTCGAAGAGGCATTTCATCAATTCATGCAGGACAAGACAGTCCCCAAGGTCAAACTCCGAGCCAGACGCCTCACTACAGGTGGAACGCAAAGTGATTCAACAGTTGAATTCACAGGTGGGCTTGACGGAGTGCTGATTTCAGGCAATCCCAAGCCAGTCATTGAGGCTGGCAAGTACTACCAACCCACAAGCAAGAACTTCCCGGCCTTTGACTCATGGACTTCACAAGGTTTGTTTCAGATGACAGTCGCTGCCACACGCAAAATCATATTTCCCACAAAAGGGGCAGGGATTACAGGCATCCAAGGTTGCCGTCGAGGCTGGGAAGAAGCATGGTGGCAAGGCAAAGTTTTATTTTGTTGTCCCTTCGTTTCGGTTCGATGGAGGCTGGGACAAGATGCAGAAAGTTGACAATTCGGAGATGAAAGATAAGATTGAGCAAGGGGTAGTATGCTTCGAGGAGAACCTTCCAAAGTGAAGTTGAGAAAGCAAAAGAAGAGGCTGCTAGCTGGGGAGTGGCGTATCAAAGAACCAGCTTGAGATTGGAAAGTCAAGTAATTCAATAAACCGAACCTTGCCCATAAAACTACCGCATAAATTAAGTTGTAATTTTTGGGATGTCCCTAGTGGGGCAAGGTTATGCTATTAGAATTTTTGAGGGTTGAGGTTGTGGTTGGTTTCTGTTCTGGTTTATGGGTTATTGTTTGGTGATTATTATTGTTTCGTAATTTTAGGCGGGCAACTTTTCAACAAGACAAGTCTTGCTGAAAAGTTGGAGTTGTTTTTTTGATTGGGGTTTGTGGCTGATTGTTCTGATTGGTTTTGGGTTGGATGTTTATGGTTGATTGTTATGATTGGTGCTGGTGGTGTTGTGTGTATGTTGGTGGTTGTTAGGGTTGGGGTTCAGGGTTTGGAAGATGGGCAAGGCCCATTCTAACTATATTAACCCCAGATTGATCATTAGTGATCCCGGGCCCGAGGGGCCCATTGAGAAAAGAAGGTGGTCAATTGATCCAAGCGAAGGTATTGCTGGAACAGACCTAGCTCTGATGACCACGAAGTGCTGCAGCTAGTCATGGCCACTGCTGATGGGTCTAGTCATCTATACCATTCAACCGTAGCAACCATTTATGACCAAAAAAGTGCTACAGCAGCAGGGCAACCATCGGTAACCATTGGCATTCATCAGCGACAGCTTACCAAAAAAACCTGTTGATTGATCCAAGTTGTTTGATCCAATGATCCAAGCTGCTTGTTGGTCATCGCTGGTGAACTGCTGATTCATTTGCTGTTTGATCCAAGTGGATACTGGTGATCCACCAGGCTGCGCACTTTCCAACGGCTGTGCTTCTGCGGCCTCAGCATGGCGGCGCGTTGGGGCAGCCCAGAGCTACCATGGGGTGCACAGCTTTGATGACCATTACGTGATTCACTTACTTAATAAGCATCAAGACTGTTATAAACTACTGTAACTGTTTGTCTTTCGGCTCTATCATTAACCAATTAGTTGATGATCATTTGACGAATCCTTATAATGACAGATTGATTGTCACTAGAAAAACACCCCGGCTTTTGTGGGGTTTCGCTCTGCAAACCTCCGCGCCTAGGCTGCCGCCTCTGCAGAGCAGTCATGAGGCCGGCGGTTGGGGAATAGCTATGGCAGCTATGGTGGTTGATGGAACCGTGAATTGAAGATGGAGATAGCCTAGCTTAAGCCATTAGCTATACTTGATTAGCTATGTGGCTCATGGTGAGTAATGGTTAACCCTATGGGCTAGATGATCATTGAAGGAGTAAGGACTCCTGGTTAACTTGAATGATGGATGATCACAATCAATGGTCAAATTGTTGATAATAATACGCTGTGGGAAAGTCTGATCATTTGCATTGATTACTCACACTTCCCCTGGACCTTGGGATTTTGCCAATCAAGAATGACAATTTTACATGAACATAGTGGTTGGTGCTTTCAATCATTCTTCTTTGATTGTTGAAACTATCAATCACCACTTTCGTTCAGCTGCAACAAGAGCATGCAACAAGAGCATTCCCTGTACTCCCACAAATCACAGGTTCCCCGCCTTTTATTTTGAGCGCAGAGGCTCTGATGGAAAGCGCCAATGGGGCCGGCTGCTTAGGGGTGGCGATGGAGAGGTTGAGGCTCCTCGTTGGTTGGTTGGTGGTTGCCCGGTTCGCTGGTTGGTGGCTAGTTAGTTCGCTGTTCTGTTTTCCAAGCCATGTATTTTTCTGGCATTTTGACCTGCATGATTCAGGCTTGAGAAGCACAAGCTGCTAGGCTGCTAGGTGGTTTTCCCAAGTATTTTGCTCATTAAACATGTAGCTGCGGTGGTTGAAATGACCCAGCATGTTTCTGGGACTGGGTTCAGCAACGGATCATCAACCAAATTGGAACCAACCCCCAACCTACCCTTCACCAACCATTAGCTGCCATTGGTGAATCAATTGGTAGCCAACTTAAGAAACCAAGTCAACAAGCTCCAGACTGGATCCGTCAACAACCCAGTCACCAGTCCCAGCTCCACCCTCCCGGCTAAGGAACGATTACAACGACCCCGTGGATTGGATCATCAGAAAGGTGAGGTGGGATCATTGACCTCCTCCCTGCCCTGCATTTCACCAGCCAGGAATTGGTACAAATGGTGTTTTAAAGATTTTTGAAGGGTGGCATTGAGAACAAGATGTTGATGGGATCATCACGTCGTTGATGGGACGATATCACTTCGTTGCTGGAATAAACCAGAAAATTCGTTGATTATAGAGGTTGTTCACATCGTTGTCGATATCACTTCGTTCCCACACACATCGTTCCCTGAGAGCCAGGCGTTCACCATTTTTTCATAACCGTTACGAGTAGCCAACATCAACCAGCAACCACCAGTAATTGTCAATTACTTAACGCCAATCAAGCATGAATTGACCGTTCTTGATTTCGGTTCGTGATGTCCACCTGTTTTTGACATTCAATCATCAACCAGCCATAAACGATCAATCACCAACTAACCATGGTCAGACAGCCCTACCACCCATCACATAAACCAACCATACACCATCACCAACCATTCACCAAGCATATCCCCTCCATCACCCAGTCACTGTCCCGTTGAGGAGAGGCGAGCCCCAGGGAGGGTCGTTTGGTGATGCAGCCGGACGAGGACTTTCTCAGTGCTCTTCGGGAGGCTGGGATCAGCTGTGGCATGGCAGGTCAGTGGGGTTTGTTCGTTGGTTGGTGGTGGGGTCTCCTGGTTCGTTGGTGGTAAAAGCATGGTCAATTGATGTCAAGTCATCATTCGTGATGGTGAATGAGTGGTGGTTGATGGTTAGTGATGGTTAGTTGATGGCTATTTAATGCTTCGTTGATGGTGACTAGTACTGCACAAGGCGGTGGCATGATGTTTGCGAAGATAACGCTGCTGTTGCTGTTTCGAACCTTGATCATGATCCGAGTTTTCATAGTGCGTATCCTCAGCATCGTCAACAACATGAACGCCAACCTCATCAGAACCAAAACCAACATACAGTCATCAATGCCGCCTTTGTCGTCGCCCTTGTTTTTGTGATTATTCGACTCCCCTGGATCTATTAAGTAATGGGCTAGTGGATAAAAAAATCAACATCTCCAACAAAAGATGATGTACAAAGTGCAAATCGTTGCTCCGAAAACTGTCAGAGGGTAGCTCTTGAGTATCGGATCCTTTTCATTGATGCTATGACCAGCAGAAAAAGACCACAGATTTCTATCTTCCCATTGATGTGATCACCAGCACCCGATTTCTGTCTCCTTGCTATCGCCACAGCTGCTCTCGCCACCGGGGACCGCTCCCAGCATCTCCAGTTCCAGGCGCCCAACGAGGAACAGGACGAGATGACTCGACGCCTTGCCGGCCGAAATTGCGGCCTGAAGAACGCCCTAAGGAAAGGCAATAGAAACGAGAGATCTTAAGGATCTTAATCTAATGGATATGGTGAACGGATAGATCTGAATGGAATATGCAGGATATGACGAGGCAATTGAACGGCTAATATAAAGGATATGCTTAAAACAAGGGTTCAGGATTGTGAGCAGCATACACATCTACTGATGAAGCTACAGGTGATTTGATGGTTATAACATTGACGCTTACAGTATTGTTGGCTTTTTCACCCGCTGCTTTGGTTTGGAAAGGTTGACGGTTGGCAGTGGTTGAACCTGTTTTTGACAATTCATTGATGGTCAATGGTTGGTATTGGTTGGCACGGGTCAGATTTGAGAATGGTGCATCAGTTGGGCTTGTACTGTCTGGCACGAGCCAAGAAGGAATGGTCCAGTTGGCTGCTTCAAGGAGGTGAATCATCCACAAGGGTTCTTGATGGTCAATAAGAATTGATGAGGAAACTATTGATGCTGAAAAGGACTGAAGCTGCTCATTACTAGTTGTTGCTGTTGAATACTCATGATATGAAATAGCTACAAACCAGAGATCAACGATGGCTTATCATCGTGAATCATCGAGGTCGATCATGGGGGAGGGGGGTCTACAGTTTATAGTTGATAACAATGACAATAAGGGTGAGGATGGACAACGGTGATGACTGCCAGTAGTGGTTACCATGAGTAGCTAGTAGGGAACAAGGGCCAGTGATGGTTGGTATGAGCAAACAGTAGTGGACTGTTTCATCATTGCACATTTTCAGTTTGCAATGGGTGATGAATTCTGAATTGAATTGTGGAGAGAAAGGGTCATCAGCCGCGATGTGGTGTTGATGGCAAAGGTGTATCCCAGTTGTATCCTGATGTCATGTTGTCAGTTGGGGTTGATGTAGATGCTGACGCCGATGGTAAACACAGCGAATCAACTGGTCATGGCTATGGCTTTGTCAGCCTCAGGTGGTCGAGGTATTTTTCCATGCCTTCGGCCGTGCCAAACCAGAGAATTTTGACGAATTGAACGAGGATTTGCATCAGCGATGTCAACCTCCCAAGTGCTGCTGATCTCCCTGCACATCAGGCCCAGTCTCTCAGCAACTTAGTTTCCATGGAGGTTGTAGCAGCTTGCTCCAGTAGGTAGGTTGGGTGTAATTTGTTGCTTGTTGTTGGAGGTTGCCAGGGTTGCCGTTGTTCGTTGTAATAGGTCCTTCTTGTTGCTGTAGTTCTTTAGGTATCTCTTCTTGTGATGCTGTTGATCTTTTTTAGTCGGGTGTCGATTGCGGGTTGTGTGGTTATTCCACCACCGGCTTTTAGTTAGGGTTGACGCCAAGATGGATCAAACAAAGGCGACTCATCGAATTGAATGGGTGAGCATCCTTATATGTTAATTGGCCCCACTGCTCTATGTCAAAGACGTCGGCTAGGCAATGAAATGATGAGGGTTCCACACGCACTCTGCATAACTTTTGGTCGGACTGCAGTGCAACCTGCTGTGACTTTCGAATTCTGGGTTCAGTATACCATAGGTTGAAGACAAATGCCCTGATTCATCTAGTGGTTTTGTTGATTGACTGGTTGGGTGTGTTGTGAACGGAAAAGTAATATCCGGCATGGAGAGGATTGTTCACCGTCATGACTGCCAGCAAGTGCAAAGATGTTGCAATATTGAATAGTTTTTAATCACAGTTGGAGAAAAGAGGCAATGAGATTGTGCTCAGCCTGAGTTTCTCTGTTGCAGCAAGTACATGGCTTGGGTGGTCACCAAAGCACGTGGGACGAGTGGTTCTGTTTGGTGCATGCAAGCGTCAGACATTTGCAAGGGCAGGCTGGCAAAAGCACGTAGCTGGCTTTTGCTTGGCAGTTTGGCCACTCATGTAGTTGGCCCTGGTGTAGAGAAGGGTATGTGGGGGCACATGATGCTGAGGTGATTGGTACACTTGGCTTCTGTATTTTTCGCAGCGGCTGCTTATGTTCGAACCGCACCCCACGCGTACCATGACGCAAAACGCTGCAACTGTGCGTGCCGCGCCTGAGATTCCACAAGTGGTTGGATTTCCGCCATGCTCAGTTTTTCAGTTCTTAAAGTCGTGGGAGCTGTGTGAACAAAAGTTGCGCGTGGGTGCAGCTTGGCAAGCTCACAGCAGGGCGCAAACGTAGTTCGCTTGTTCGTCTCTTTTTCGTGTCTGAAGGATGCGTTGGCGCTACCGAAAAAGTTACGCCCAATCGGATTTCCCATCGCCTTCATTCTCAATGATTTTTGTTGCCACAGGCTCAGCCGCCAACCGCTTGCATTGGACACAAGCATTTGCGCCACCCTTTTCCTAAATGTTTTTGGCACTGAAATTGGGGTCCAAGCCACAATCCCCAAAGAGCAAGATGGAATGCACTAAGCCAACACGTCGGGGAAGCAAAAAACATTGGCCGCCACACATGGATGTTGTATGCCCACAGGCATTTGTCAGGTGCGCCGTTCCCAAGTTTTCAAGAACGCGTGAATGCGCCTGGCACTTTGTTGGCTGATGTGATAGGAGGTTCTGTTTGGGAAAGTGTTTTTCACATCGCGCCATGTTTGTTCCAAAGTTTGACGGTGCTGCTGTCCTCCTGGGCCTCACTGACCTTCAAATTTACAGCGTAGGGCACTATGGATGGCAATTTGTAATGTGGTTGTAAGAAAGAATTATTCTGGGTCAAAGTGATCAAATATTTTTCGACAAACATTTGGTCATTTTGACGTTCGTCTTCAAGGGTGGTGTAGTAGGTGACAGGCTTGTCACGCGCGGCCTCAAGTGCGCATACAGACCAGTAATTGTATTTTCTTTGCCGCGCAGCTCTCAATATGGGCAGAAACAACATTCAAAACCACATGGTTGAACTCTTGTAGCTTGTTGCTTGAATGTACAGAACACAGAATGGGCCTCATTTGAATGATGCGGCATTCTGTGGCCATAAAGACTGGGAACCCGGTTCAAAAAGTGGGTCAATGGGTTGGTCCGTGTCTTGAGCATTGGTTGCCCCGCAAAGTATCCAAACATGCGTGGATTTTGGTGTACTTGGATGGTTCATCTTTCGATGGAGTGTTGGTGGAACCTCATTTGCGCTTGAGGGTGCAGGTACAAGAATGGCTGAGTTGAAACATGGCACATTTTTGATTGACGACAAGGGACCGGGCACAACTAAATCTCAAATTAGGAAACTGAAGCGAATTGAACATCCCATCGCAATCAGTGCCCCGTTTCCGGCTGCCAGGTTATTTTTACGCCGGGATTCACAGTGGCATGGGGCAAGTTTCAGTGCTCAAACTCCGGTGGCCATTCACATTTTATGCTCTTGTCTTCCTGGGCCTTGTGATGGCAACAGGGGAGTCTTAGCTCTGACTCCGCTTTTTGTTTTGTTGGCAGGTAGCTGATGTGGTCCCAATTTCAACCATGGGAAGACCATGAAAAACTGAAATGTAGAAATGTTTCCATGTTTCTGAAATGTAGAAATTTAGATCTGGGAGCCCACGACACGTCGCATGAGGAGCTGACGTTGGCTTTTCTGCGGCCGCGCGGGGCCTGGATTTGGGGTCTGAAACTGCTGCAGGATGAGGGCTATGCCCAGGTCAAAAGCCACGGGGTTCGAATCCTGCAACGAACAGATCCTTTAGGGAAGGAGAACTGGGGATGTTCGAATTCATGAAGTTGTCGACACAAATTTGAATTTGCGATGGTTTTGATTCAAGTCGCGTCACCGATGGGTGTAGAGACCTTCAAAATCGAACATGCAAGTGGCACCGCAGCAATGTGCTTGCGGGATCTCAGTTGCAATTTTAAGTCTGCTTTGCTCGGGGTTGCAATTCAGAGGGTCATCAATGTACTAAGTGTCACATAGATCATGCAACGGGTTGACCCCCTTGCGAGGCTTTGCCATGATTAGTTTGGACACCAGCATTGACAGATTTCGTTTGGAGGAGCAGAATGAAACAAAAGGTCGAACAATTGTCGATCTGTCCCCGCAATTGCCATTGAACAAGTGGTTTCTAACTTCAGTGCTCTACTGCATTAGTTGCACTGATGCTTATAGCCCCTCTACTCTCAGAGTTGAAGTGCCAAGCACTGTCAGCTGATGGTTGACCAAAGCTGGTCAATCCATAGCCTTGGGAGCAGGTATCCAAACACGAGCTTGGAACGGGACAAGTTTTGGGAGGTTGCCTCTATCCTCGTCTTTGATTGTTGATTATGTCCCTCCAAGTCATGACTGCTGCTCTCCCACGTTCACGTTCCGCAGTGGCACTGGCTGAAGGTTTCTGCCGCACTTGAAGCAGATGAAGGGAGAGGGTCAGATCTCTCAGGGGCAACGTGGCCATCCAACTGCTGCCCCAAGATCACTAGAAACAGCTGGTTGAGGCGTGCAATTTCACACTTGGTGGTTGACAACTCCATGTGCTATTTATTAAGCTTAATATATGTAAACACATTTCTACATGCACATTAATGTATAGCTATAAGCGCATCTGCATACCCACCCATACATACGCAAATGCACGCAAATATCCATATCTATTTGTGGATCTATATACACGCAAAAAAGCCAGGTGTAGCTATGTTGTTTTCATCAACTAAACATTGTTCAATGAAACTGCGAAACACACGGGTGTAAAGCAGTCACTAAGGGAATTGTTGATCCATTGCATGGGGGGATGTTATGGAAGAATCGTGGAATTGTTCCACTATCCGGGGAGTTCTATGTAGATGCATGACACAAACTATTCCAACGCTGGGGCTGCTATTGCTGCTGCTATTGCTGCTGCTGCTATTGCTGCCGCTGCTGAAAAGACGACATTCGATTGATGACTCGGCATTTGCCACCAGTGCCACCAATTCAACAGCACTTCTCGGACCTATTCGGACCTTGTTGTCCATTTGTCCACGATCATGACTGGGCTGTGCCCCGCTCTCTCGGAGGCTTTGAAACCGAGTCCTTCCTGGCATCCGTGCAGCCTGTGGGTGCTATGGGGGGTTGGTGATGCCTTGGTACCAACTTGGTACTATCCCTGCTAGGCATCCTGGTAAGTTCTGGGGTGTGAGGAAGGTTTGACTATCGGCTGATTGGCGTGTTGAACCCCCGATACTGATGACTCATAAGTTTGCAAAAGTGGAATGTGAGATGTTGGGACAGGGTGGTGCAGCACCAACCAGTCATTACCCAACCAGACTCATATTACACCATCCACTGGGTCAATCAATCGGGGTTGCCTGTTGGCCAACCCTAATGTGGTGGTCACCCATATCTTAACCAACCCATTTGGGATCCACGGCCAATCAGACATGGTGATTGGGCAATTGGACTGCGACCATCTTGTCCCGAGCTTGTTGTCCAGCAACTTATTCTTGGGCATGATTTATGATGACTTGTGGGCATTGACCTTGTACCTGGCATTGATTGGCTTCGTTCCAACCCGCTCAAAATTTAGGGGATTGGATTGGGGTTGATAATCCTTTAGTACCAGCCCAATCCCACCCACACGCCTTGTATCAGGCCCGTTCTCGCAACTGCCTCGTGCCGACTGTCGCAAGCTCAGCTGAAAAGTTGCTTTGGAATTCTGCTGCCCCCAAGTAGTTCAACATCCTTGGGCAACTTGAGTCAATGTCATTGCTGCAGTTCCTTCGTGGATGTTCTTTCGCAGATGAGCTGGAGGTAACCTACAAGAACAGCAGCAATAGCATTGATTGCCATGGACCAATCGAGCAGCATCATTGGCTGATTGAGCGCCAAGGGAATGCTGCACGCTCCCCTTGAGGTCAAGCTCTCTATTCGCGCTTCATCCAGGGTGTCAACTTTGAGCCATGGTTGAACCGAGAAGTGGACAAAAACCTGCGCATGGAAAATCAGGTGGGGAACGCGTAGCGGTTTTCCGGGGGGATGCGACATCATCATCATGTACTCTTAGTTGATCTTCGTTCTACTCCTAGTTGCTTCTTAAACAGTATCATTGAATCATCGTTGACGGTTCTCTAATATCACTTGGTTATTCCCATTATGACTTTGCGGAGCAACTATAGCACTCAGTCGTTCAGAGGACTCAGCCATAGACTTTAAAGCAAACACAATGAAGCCAACCTGTTGACCTCGCACAAAGGACACGGAACAGTTTGAGTTTGACACTGCTTCTTTCAATGCAAAGAGTGGATCCTTGTGAAACATTGTGAAACCATGTCAGGATGAGATGCCTTTTGCAACTGGCGAGAATGGCAATGGACAAAAAGTGACATCCGGATATGGCATGCTGTTGGGAAGGCCGAAGATTGGAAGTTAGCAGTCAACCATGGCCACGTAGAACGGACGCATAATTTCATAGGTCATGTGACAGCAGCTTCTGAGTTATAAGAAGGCTGGCAAGCAAGGCGACTCCATGGGTTCAAGACAGGCAGCTTTTTGCAGTGAAGGCACGAAGGAAAACATTTCCATGTGGTGCATTGTATTGTCGCTTGACTGCTCGGGAAGCTCGTGGCTGCTGCTGTTTGTGCTCTGAGATGGTGCTGGTAGAAGTAAAGGTCACAGCTGTTATCATCGCACGACAGCAGTTGCTTCAAAGTCGCAACATACAAACTCCTTCGATCTGTTCCACTGCACTGCGAGAAATTCCACAGAAAAAGCACATGAAAGCTGAAGCAATCTTCCTCACTTCAGCACCAGACATCAACTGATCCGAGTTTGACAAAGCGTAGCCAACAAGACCTCGAGCTCACGATGCCAACCTTGAGTGCCTTGGTGGCCAAATTTGTCATAGCTGGCAGCGGTGACGGATCACGAAGTCCTTGAATTTTCGATTTCTACCATCAGCAATACGTAATACATCACTGTGATCAAAAGGATATTGGCATATTGGATGGCATCATGGTCACCGTCATCAGTCAGCATTTCCGGCATCATCGTTGTTGTCATCACCAACAGCACAATCAGCACAAGCATCATTGGTGGCACCATTCACACTGGCACCATTCACATTGGCACCACCACCACCACCGCCACCATCAGCATCGTCATCATCATCATCATCATCAGCATCGTCAGCATCGTCATCATCATCATCGCCATCATCGCCATCGTCATCATCATCATCGTCGTCGTCATCATCATCATCATCATCAGCATCGTCAGCATCGTCATCATCATCATCGCCATCATCGCCATCGTCATCATCATCATCGTCGTCGTCATCATCATCATCATCATCAGCATCGTCAGCATCGTCATCATCATCATCGCCATCATCGCCATCGTCATCATCATCATCGTCGTCGTCATCATCATCATCATCATCAGCATCGTCAGCATCGTCATCATCATCATCGCCATCATCGCCATCGTCATCATCATCATCGTCGTCGTCATCATCATCATCATCATCATCATCATCATCATCCTCATCATCACCGTTATCGTCATCATCGTCATCATCATCATCGCCATCATCGCCATCGTCATCATCATCATCGTCGTCGTCATCATCATCATCATCATCATCATCATCATCACCATCACCATTTTCCATCAAATTGGATCATTGTAGCGCTTTTTTTTTCGTCATTGAATTGGCATTGCCGTTCTCATCATCACGATTTATGTGATTGTTACATCGGGAATGGCTTAGCCACCAATAGCCCAGTGCCATACCATCGTCACCAAACAGTTGATGTTGCTCACCAGTTGGTACCCAACGTCATCAGCATCATGAGCCCTCAACCAACCAACAATCATTTGTCATTTTATTGATGTCATTCACTAGCATACGTCAATAATCACTAGCTATGTGAAGAATAGTTGGTGATGGTTATCATCATGATGAACATGGAGAAGCAAAAGGTCAATTACTGTATCATTAACTCACGCATGATCTAATGAATGCAATGATGTTAATCTACATCTGGTTACATTAAGTCACTTATATCATTGAGTTTATGTCATTGATCATTGAGTCACTTCCCTTGACCCGCCAGGGAGGTTCCCGGTCACCGAGAGCCATGAGGTGAGCTGAAGCGACGTCGGCCCAAGCCCAGGATTGAGAAGTGGTGGGGCGTCCCAGGGCGTCCCACCATGGAACTCGGAGTGGCGATGGACCGTGATGGCTAGTGATGGCTGGTGATGGCTGGTGATGGATGGTGGTTCGTGGAGATTACAGGAGGATGACCAAGTTGGCATGTTAGGATCATCATGTTCATGATGATTCATGATGCTTGTCTATGGTGATTGCTTGACGATTGACGGAGGGTCCCCATTTGCTATATCCACGTGCTGGTGGGCTCCTTATATTTTGCTCTCTCAGATGCCTTTGAAAATGATTAGCGACGAACTGAAACAGTGGAGTTGGATTTGTTGAAAGCTCATTTGATCAGTTGCTTCTACCACCGAGGTGGGAGAAAGCTCCTACGCTGCCGGGCGAAGCATGTACGCCGGTGCAACGGCGATTGGCAGATGAGAAGGCTCCGATGCTGAACCATTCAACCAGTGTGCCCCCTTGGACGCTCCCTAAAACCGCAAGAGTAAAGATTCTTGTTTCTCTTCCATCAATTCTTCATCGTTCAAAACATGGTTTGGAAAGTTGAGGACATGTTTCTTTCAGATCGAAGTTGACCTTTGCCACGATTGGCTCCGTAAGTCAGCAAACCAAATCACGATGTTGTGAAACATTGATTCTACGGTGTTGGGCAGCCAATGTGCGAGGAGCACTATACCGGGGTGTGCCGGCTACTCCAGGCCGATCGTTGTGGGCAAGTGGTTGATGAATATTGCAGTGGTAGCTTTGACTCTAGAGCAATGACCATTAAGAGCGCATTGCGCACGGAAACCACCTGAAAATCCATGAATATCCATGGTATATCCTTACATTATGGTTGGAAAACATTTTGTTTTATAGCATTTTCTGAGCATGATCCAATCTGGGAATGCTAAAGCATGTCACAGCTTCGGGTGGCTGGGCATTTCTTCATGTTGCAGCCACGGTGCTCAAAAATCACCGTCGCGAAGCGCTGCAATGCCACCGGGCAGCTGAAGTCAGGGATGGCTCTCAGTTAGCGGGTGACACGGTGTTTTGAAACACTGAAATAGCCTGTTTCGCGCAGTTCGAGTTCCAAAAAAGATGTTGCAACTTTGCTGGTCTCCAGTGTTCGGAAAAAGAAGAAAACATTTTTCCCCACCAGTGTTTGTCTTTAATTTGTTTGCGGGCTTCGCTATGCCACGACAACAAGCAAACAAGAACAAGAAAGAGAGGAAGTCACCAAAACAGCCAGCAAACAACAACCTTGAGCCATGCGCATCTCCTTGGCAAGTTGCACCTATTTCATGCTCCGAGTTTTTCCACTGAACCACAGGTTTAGTCAGGTTTGGTGAGGATGCAACAGCACCCTGCCTTAGTGAAGCGACTCCCTGGCGCTGGCAACTGCACACAGCTTTGCGGAAAAGATGCTGCCACCTGGGAACTGCAGTCGATTGTGTGAGCCACGCATCCCACAAACGACCCACAAATTGTGACATAGGTGAGGCTCTGAAGTGCTCAGGCAGCCATTTGAGCAGCTCAAGCTTGACCATGGATTGGCTTTGGATCATTTACACAAGAGAGGGATCAATTCTGATATATAAGGCTGCAGTTGATTACCATGCACTGCCTGATGGTCATCAGAATGTTTCGATGCAGTTTGGCATGTCCCCATGCCTGAAAGCGTTTCTGCGTTTTACTTAGAGGGCAACATTGTATTGGTACCTATCCCACCACTGATCAACCAAACCCATCCAAACCCATTGTTCATCATGGTTCATTCAATTGGAACGTTCCTGCACTCGAACTGAAGTGCTTTTCCAATGGCGACATGAGACCTGGAGACCTGGCCATACCCGAAGCTGCTGGCGATGAGGAGGAGGTGCTGGCCCTCACAGCCGCTGATGGCCTTGCACAGCCACGGCAACCTCGGGGTCGCGCCCAGCTTTCCCCAAGGTTTCTGGAGGCGATCATGGCACCAGGGAGCAACATGGCCAGTATGCACCTGAACCATGCGGGGTGGTTGCAATTTGAAGCAGGTGCTCATGCGCAGATCATGGCCCAGCATTCCGCAGAGGAGATGCAAATCATTTTGTATCGTGGACGTGACTTGGTGCTCTACGATGCACATCACCACCGTGCGTTCGCCAGAAGAGTGACCCAGGAACAGGCACAGGTGTTGTTGCAGAACCGGAGGCACAGCTCATGCCCATTGTGCAAACAGTCCTTGAGTGAGTCATGGGCCTTTGTGGTTGAAGGTTATTGGGAAACCATCCGAAAAGTTTTTGCTGCAAATGCAGCAGGAGATGAAGAGGCCGCTGCAATTTCACAGCTCCACAGTATAGCCCCTGAACTTTTGAATACAGGTTACTATGCTCGTTTCTTCAAAGAGGAAAGGAAGTTGGGCTCTGGATCCTTTGGCGCAGTCTATCTCTGTACTCACATGATGGACGAGATCGAACTGGGCGTCTTTGCTGTGAAGAAATTGGCGTTGGGAGATGATGCCCGGCGACTGCGACAGGTGGTGCGAGAGGTGAAAGCCTTGGAGAAGTTGCGTCACATGAACGTCATCGACTACAAACACTCGTGGTTGGAAATCGATCGTCACTCTGAGCTCTGTCCCTACGTACCTTTCCTATACATCTTGATGGAATATTGCAACTATGGCTCTCTTGAAGGATTTATTTGGCAGAAGGAGCCGGGCTTCGTTCGAGGGAGACCCGATAATTTCAGAAGATCTCGGGAATTGGCGGAAGAGATGATTTGGCATTACTTTCATGGCACCTGCAGCGGCTTGAACCACTTGCATTGCCGTGGAATTCTGCATATGGATCTGAAACCTTCCAACATCATGCTGCATGTGGACGAGGTCGCTGGACAAGCTGCGGCCTTGCCAAGGCCATTGCTGTCGGATTTCGGAACTTGTCAGATGATGGGCGACGTCGCAGGAGAAGTTCATGGAGGCTATGCCATTGAGTTCTGTTCTCCTGAGCGCTTGGAGAATGAAGAGATCGGTGAAAAGGGAGACATGTGGAGTGCGGGTTTGGTTCTGTATGCCATGTGCTTCGGTGACCTCCCGTACCACAGTGAAGATCCCGCCGAGTGTCGAAGGCAAGTCATCAGTCACAAGGTCCTTCTGGAGCCTCCCCGGAACAGGAGGTCCCGGGAGGTCAGTGACATCCTTTGGAAAGTCATTTGCATTTTGACGTCACGAGCTCCAGTGGCACGGCTCTCGGCTGGGCAGTGTGAAATCCTGGCAGCGCAACAACTGGAGGAACTCCGATGTCGAGCTGCCAGAGGCTCCACATCACCTGGACTGCATCCGCAGATGCTGATGGACTCAGACATGCCACAACTCCAGGATGGCATGCCACAGCTGCAAGATGGGGACTTGTACAATCCTTAAGTTGAGAGATGGCAAGTAATCTTGAGATCCAAATTGGCATTGGGACTTGTACAGCACAAAATCAAGCGGTTGCATCGGTCTTAAAGGATCGATCTTCATCGTCGCATCCTACAGGTGCCAGGAGCCAAGCAAAAAGAGAGAATCAAATGGGTAAAAGAAGGACAACAATGTTCAAGTAGGTTCAAGTAGACATGTAGCTCTGATACATCAGTCATCATCAACTTCTAAACATGTAAAACCTCGATGGAACAGTGAAATCGCATGAGATCGCTGAGCTTCAACTGCTCTCAATGACTGCACTCGTTGCCAGACGAGCAGCTTGTCGCGCATCGGCGTTGATGCTGGGGACTACTGCACCAGCAACTTGGACAGGGCACAAGTACAGCGTAGAGACACAAGGGAGAGAAGAATAATAGAGAACCATAGAATAGAGAATGATAGAATAGAGAATAATAGAGAGAATGATAGAGTGGAGAATGATAGAGTAGAGGATAATAACGAAGGGTAAGGAGAATATAGAGTAGAAGAGAGAGAGAGAGAGAGAGAGAGTGAGTGCAGGACACAGAGAGAGTCAGAGAGAGTCAAAGAGACAAGAAGTAAGAGAGAGAGAGGTAGTGAGTAATACATCAGTGACAAATGCCATGATGCACACGCATACATACACTATGTGTAAGACAGCACGTGTGCCATATTGTGCCCATGACATGCATACAGATGAGCTGAGCAGCAGGGAAGTGTCAAGTGTCGTTGTGATGATAGTTGTGATGTGTTTCTTTGCATGCATTTTCCAGCCGAAGCCACTGACTTCTAGAAATTGTTGGGGTTACTAGTCAGCCTGGGGATAACGGGTATGAATAGTATGTCATAATAAGCTACCTACTATGAATATGGGGCCAGATCCCAGTCGTCGTTGATGTATTAAACTCGGCTGGCGGAGAATCTCTCGACGCCCAACAAGAAGAACCCACAATGACCTAGGTCAAAACGCTACGGACAAGCCTTGCAAGTGGATTCGGCAGGTCGACATTGTTGAAATCTCCGACTACTGATTCATCATGATATAGAATTATTTGAATGCTGATGGCTATCTGAATCCAACAGTTTAACCATTAAGTAATTATGTAAGATTGATCGGTGCCAAGTACACGTGGCCATGATTTATCATAAAGTGTATCATTAAAATTCTCACTACAGGAACTACCACACCATAACCCACCATGAAGTGCAACATTGGCTAAAAAGGGTAACACATAAAACACTGATTAGCAGATACCATTTCCAACACAGACGCACACAACCAAGTACAACTCCAAGTGCGACTCCAAGTACAACTTAACCAAGTATTACCCAAGACATGACCACCATCGACTCCAAGTATTTCCCACCTTTTTGATGCTTCAACCACTGGACCTTGGCTTTGCGGCTGAGGCCCCCCACTGCAAGCAACCAAGTGCCTGGGCAGCTGAAGCTCTGAGTTCAGCTGTTGTGATGGTTGCTGGCCGATGGTACTTGACGACTGGGCCAATCATTGAATATGATATTTACACTATATCGATTGGCCCTAATGATGGTAGCAACGATTGATACATAGTGTGAATGTCTAGGGCCAATCGGTGAATCCGTCGGCCGCCTGGCCAAAAAAGTGTAAATATCATATTCAACTGATGGTCAATGATGGCTATTCAAATGAGGCCTAGTGCACAGTGTTTCGTGATGGTTAATCATGGTTCAGTGACAATGATGGCAAAGTCGCCAACCTCATGCCTTTCCAGACTAACCCCTGACTGCATCATTCCCATGGAAACAAGAGGTTGGTGGAAACACATAGTCGTCAACATAGACAAGGGCTTGTGGGCTGATTGATCAGCTGCAGCTGTTTCCCAGCTTGACCGTGAGGCTTTTGGTGAGCCGAAGCCATCAAGAACTCACTATGCCAAAGAGGGTGCGAGGGTTTGGTGACCTGCTGAGACGTCAGGAATGCCATATTCTATAGATGAATAGCTGGTGGTTAAGAAAAGATGTTTGCTTCAACTTGTCATCATGTGACGACATAGTCTGGGACTTCATTCGTTAGGACTTAAATCGGACCAGAGATCTGGCTGAACTCCTGAAGTGCAAGCTCCAGCTGGGTGGTCCGAAACGAAAGGAGATTTGTAGCGAGAACCATGAGACCAAAAACGAGAGAAAGAGGCAAGACGAAGGCAAGACTTTTGATTGAACACAGATCCCAACATGTTGATTGCCGCTGCTGTTCCAAAGCCGAGCCTTTGCTTTTGAACAAGTAACGCATGCCACAGTTTGTTACATGATGACAGCTTGAGATGCTCTCAAAGATCCAGGATTTTCTTGAATGCAAAATGGGTGCAGCATGCAGGCTGAGCTGTCTCTAGTGCCACAGGGTGCGCATGGCAACCACTGAGCTGGATTTCTTCGAGGGCTCGGTATGCCAACTGAACTATCACGGCGGTGGCCAGCTGAGATGCCATCTTAGCGCTCCTCAGCGCATCATTTCTTTCAGCACAGCTGCTACTGCGAGTGCTGCAGGTGCCCCGCTTCCACCGCTGCAGATGGGTCAAAGCGTCACGTTTCGCCTCCGCTCCACGGCCGACGGCTTGGAAGCAGTGAACGTGAGCCCGGCGAAGGTCAACCCGCAGCGACGCTTCCAGAGGAGGAGAGGTGCTAAGTGCCGGGGGAGAAAGGGCCGCTGCTTGTCACTTGGGGCTTTCTGTCCTCTTCTTTCCGTTTGGAAAATTTTATTTCTATTTCTTTATCTTTCTCTTTCTTTCTGTTTCTTCCTTTTGAAAGATTGGGTAAGGCTCGCCACTCACATCAATGGCCCCCTGAAGGATTATGAAATTTCACAACAGTACTTCCAGTGAAAGACTGCAACAAGTGAAGGAAGCAGAGCTGCAACTGGAAGTGCAGACTGATGGTGATAGTCTCTGCAGATTGGTCAACTGCTGTGCTGCATGGTTGCGGCCAGGCATGTTCTGGAAACTTCAAGGTGCAAGTAGCGAGAACTCAGGTAGCATCACTTGCCCAAACTTGCAACATCGGATTCGCAAAGTCTTGATTAAAGCCCTGAAACGTCTGGATTTGGATGATTTTGTCACTTTTCAACGAGTCGAGACGGCCTTGAACCACATCAAGACCTTGTTGACCAGTTTGGAAGACTTGCTCTCTGCCAAAACCTCCTCCAACGCGCGGCAATGGAAGAGGTTGGCAACGCTACTCCCTGAAAATTCAAATCGTGGCCCACGAGCCAAACGGCCAAGAGTGGCTGCGAAACACAACACCGAGCACTCCACGGAGAGCACAACAGTGCGCAACTTGGTGAGTCTGTTCATGTTCTCCAACTTCTTCCCCCAAAAAACGGGTTCAATAGCAGTCATGGTGACCATCTTTGGGGCGATGCGGGGGCCATGGCACGTCTGCGTTGGGGTGCCACCATGGCCTTGGGGCGCTGAGGCCGCAGTTCGCGTGGCCACGTCTTCAAGGGCAGCTACGAGCCCTCGGAGAACGTCCGTTCCTTGGCCACAGTGCACCGCTGCGACGTGGCGGCGCTGGTGCGGTGCTCCGGCTGCAGCCTGACGCTGCGCAGCTGCTGGCGCTTCAAACATCCGCGGACCGGGGCCGAGGCGGTGCTGGTGCCGAGGCAAGGACACCACGCCTGCGAGAAGCGCCTGAAACGAAGATGTCAATGGCGATCAGATGGATGGAAAGTCAAAGTGGATCATCATCCAGGTCTGCTTTTTTGTATCCACCAACGCTTGCAGATCCAGTGTAGGCCTTGTGGAGGTCAAAGAGTTTGCCCACATGGAAGACAGAAGACGGAATGTGCCTGGGTTCAGCTCCATTAATGTGGAAGTATTTTGATGGGTCGTTATTAGTGAGAATCAGCATTGATGATGGTGAATAGTCATTCAAAGCAGTCGCTTTTCTTTGTCCTTTTTGTTTTCTTGCAAAATATTTTTTCTTGTTGGTTGAACGTTTTCATGGAAACATAAAAGCAGTCTCATCCGCGATGTGGTGAAGGGCTAGACAATCGTGCAAGCTGCTCCGTCAAAGTCTCGAAACAAACAGAGCGATGACACTGCTTTGCCATTTTACAAGATGATGTGTGAAAGTTTGTTGCTGAATATTGCACAGCATGAAGTTCCGTTTGCCAGCAACCCCTCCAGAGATGCTTAGCGTAATGGCCAACCACGGTAGGACACTACAAACTGGAATGATTGTAAAGATATCCCAATAACGACAGTGTACCCCCACGGGTGCTTTGGAACCTTACGAGCGGAATAAGAACTTGGAAGCGCCTATAATGGTACACTTCTGACTTAACCTGGCCCTACAGGTGCAATCCTGTGAATTCCATGAATTCCAACAGCTTTACAACAACCAAGTCATGGAATTCCTATCCCTCAAAGTCATTGCAAGTCCGGTGTAGCACCTGTTTCACGCCCGAGGCAAAGAATGCGGTGGCTCCCGAATCTGTCCCCATCATCGTTTCAAGGACCGGTGCAAAGAATGTCAACATGTCAGTCGGGCACAACCTTGAAGGCTGGGAAGGGGAGAGGTGGCAATCCGTTGGCAACTTCTGAAACATGAGGATCTGACTGTGGCCTAACCAAATATTGACACACACTTTTGCATGTAAACTATATGCTTTTTGTAGGTGGTTGTGATGCATGGTCAGTCGTATGGGAATGGAAACATGTCAGGATGCGTTCACAGGATTGATGGCAGAACCTGCATAAAACCAAGTTGAATGTGATTGGAATCAACAGCTGCTGATGAAAACGGTGAAGGGTGAAGCGCAACAATTGGGGAAGATTTGGAAGGTTGACGAGAAAGCAACTGAGGAAGATAGTCAAGATTGAGTAGAAACACCATTTAAACAAATGCTGGTTCAGAAGTATTGCAATCTCCAACTCCTCACCCCAGTCTGAACTTCAACCTGACGCCAGTGATGAACCTGTCCAAATTCCAACTTCATGTTCAGAAAAGATCCTGGCAGATTTGTTGACTTTTTTTTGACCCAAGTTGGGATAGTCACCCTGTGCTGCAAGGTGATTGAGTGAGCTTTTTTGGTCCAGATGTTCTCCTTCCAAATGGCTGCTCCCACGTTCACCATGGGCTGCGCTGAATGTTGGTGCTCAGTTGTTCCTCGACCGCTGCAGTTCTGACCTTGTCAAGTCTTCGCCAAAGAGGTCGCAGGCCTCAGGAAGATGCACAACGAGTGAGGCAACGGAGCTATGGATTGAAGACGAGGATGGACATTGCTGGGTTTCTATGGGTTTCTTCTGCTTCGTTATGCTTGCTGCGATGTGATTGGTGCGAAGGAGTGGAAGCTTTCCAAGCACATCTTCAAGATGCAAAGTGACAGATGGCAGCATAAATAGCCAAAAGGAAGGCTTCAAAGCACTAGCTGCCATGTCAATATGCCACCGGACTCGATTGTGCCAGCAATAAGAGTCTATGAATGCTCGGGAAACATCATCAAACATTGATACGGCCGAGAGAACCAACAATTGTTAATCATGGAAGGATGTGCGCGGAACTCCTGCGACTAGAAGGTTTGTGGATCAATTGCGTGTCGATCTCTATGCCCCAAACTTGAAGGCAGAATTGAACACTGGAAGCGATTGATCGCCAAATAGACCGGAATCAGTGTTGATCCTCCATCGTGATTTTACACTCTGCCTCGTCGGAAGAAGAAAAATGCACTGCCTATTCGTTGCCAACCATGACCTATCGCCTATCACAATAAAACCACTGGTTGATTCGTTGGTTAGTCAAGCAAATCCTTTGAGATCGGTGGACATGGGATTTGTTTTGGTTTCAATTAGCAGTAGCTCCAGCGATTGATTGACTAGATGTCCCCTCATTCATGGCTAATGATATCATAATATGCCTGTGATATGATTTGCTGCTATGCTATGTGTGGCATTCGGCACTTTCAACATGGTTGTTACGCAAGCAGTCGCTTGGCGATTTCCAGGCAGCTGATTTCCGGACGGAGACTGACTGGCGGCTGAAGCTGAGGTGGGCGCAGAGGTCACTGTGAATCACCAAGGGTTCCAAAATAGACGGACTATTCTGGCATCACCGGGACGTGCAGTTTCCAGCGGTGGGGCAGCATTGCAACCCACGAAGTCCTAATTACAGGTTGCAAAGCCCATGAATGGAACATCCAAAAGTTGCAAATGCAACCGAAGACAAAATAGAACGTTGTGAGTGATCAGTACAGAGGAGGAGACCATTAACAATAGTACATTTGCTCAACGGTTTGCCATCCAAAACAGTGGCTTAGCATGTGCTACGTTAGAATCGAACGCGAGAGAGGTGATGCTCGGCCTTTGGAGACCGCACAGCCCCCACAATCATGGCTGCATGCCCATGCACGGCGGCATCGTGCAGAATTTTTCTGAAGACATGTCGTGTAAGAAAATTTCTCTTTCGCTTGGGGAAAACCAGTCTTAAGGTTTCATGTTGGTTTGTTCTGACATTTTCCAACTGCTAAATCTGCTTGAAATACTGGACTGCTAAATTTGTTCAAAGTGCCATGTTGTTCAACTGTTAAACTGCTGTGTTGCGTGAAAAAAACCAAGTGTTCTCCCGGGATTTTAAGCACCCGGAACTGCATGGAAGTGCAACTGTCTCCTGTCTCCAGGCCGCTGTCTCCGGCTCTGATCGAGCGCCCGACAGCGTTGCCGCCCATCCGGCCACTGCCCAACACCAGCCAGATGTGGAGGAGGTGGAACTGCTGGGGAACTGGAACCAGGTTTTTTACCAACCAGCTCAAAGTCATCTCATCCAACTGAGTTTGTGATGTGCCATGACTCTATGCACTTTGAACTATGCATGTTGGCCTCTTGCTCTGGTCGAGAACGGTCGTGTGATGTTGGATCGAAGTGGAAGGTCACCACATGAATGAGGCTTACAGAGCAGCAGAAATGTGTTCAAAGGTGTTTTGTCCATACTTCGAAAATCTTTGGAACGGGCTTTTTGTTTACCACGGTTCAGACAGCACCATTCTTTTATCGTCCTCGTAACTGGACAACCAACTCCTTGGGGCGAACTGCCCAGCGTCTGTGCTCCGCCAGGTCTGCTGCTTAGCGATCCTCCAAGGCTTCCAGGCCCGGCTGAGAGTTTCGGACTGGTCCCAGCATAGCGAGCCACCATGACTTGGCCTTGAACCCATGTCACCAAGCGATACACAGCGATACCTCGTTGCTGGCTCAGATCAAAAACAGCAAAGCTGCAAAGCAGAGCAAAGCTGCGAAGTTTCGTGGAAAGTGAAGGACATCAAGTGAGACAACATCGCCTGATGCAAATCATGGAGTTGACGTGGGCTAGTTGTGCTGCAGTCTTTTCCTCCCAGTGGTTATCCGTTGCGTAGAGGTTCTAGAGAGAGGTTGTACCATGAGGGAGTCCAGGGTCCAGGGAGTCTGCAGAGCCCCAATTCATCAAGCAGAACCAATTGGACAAATCCTTAGGTCGCTGGATGGAACCAATTGGTTGGCGCTGTAACCTTTTACATAACCCGATGCAGCCACCTTGCAGCTACTTAAGGTTTTCGCCTGTTTCAGGCATTGAACTGAAAGTGGCACGTGGTTTTTCGTGCGATTGCCTTGAATCAGACCATAGTAGAGACAAATTTTCATCGAACCTGACACTGTTTGGCCCACCATGGCGTCCCGCTACACGCCGGAGAATCCCTTCCGCCTAGCAGTGCCATGGCAGAGGGGTGGATATGGGGCCAGAAACGCTGTCAAACAAGCATTCACAGGTACTGTAGATGACAATTTTCGCATGTCAAGCGCACAAGAAACACCATGAGGATGGATGCATACCAAAATCATGATGAGAACTAGCCAGATCTTGTGCCAGCCCGTGTGGGCACAATCGATTTGAATAGTTAGTTCGTTGTGATGCTACTTGGTGAACAGAAGTTAGTCGTCATCATCATCACCATCATCATGATAGCTATTTACTGTTCGCACCCATCAGCACATGCCCTGTCAACAAACCAGTGCAGAGGAATACCCAGTGGAACACCGTAGAAAATCGTCAATGAGCTGTGATGGCTTTGGCACTCCGAGATGGTAACGCCCGTTGGCACCGTTGATGACCTCTTTTTGCAGCTTGTGACTGGGACAGCTCCCTACAGCCACAGCTCCCTACCACACTGCCTTAGAGAGCAAACTGATCCAACTTCTGCTGTGAAGACATAGGACATCATAGCACCTTTCCATGGCTCGGGTTTCGTGTCGCTTGTTGGGCCCCTGAGGTGCTGGGCGATTCCTGGGTCACGGAGGTCATGGTCACAGAGGACGATCGGCGCCAGGTGATTATCCCGACGGGCGAAGCGCTCCGGGAAACGGTGGCGAAGCACATGGGTTTTGTGGAGCCATGGCGTGGTGAAGCCGTGATTTCTGGCGCAGTTTTTTCCTGGAACTCCCAGGGGGCTTAGGAAGATTGGAGGCTTGTGTATTATGTTCCCATGGGGTACCTCAGGTGGTCCCTTCTGATCCCATGACGAACCAACCAGAGCTTTCAGCAGTTCAGTTTATAGTTGCATTTGTCAACTCGAAAACTGGACCTTTGACATCCTTCAATTGACTATCGCTGACCCTGTGCTATGATAGCATTAGACTTGGAGCCAAACAGCTAGAGGCCGGGGGGTTTGATGCTCTTAATGCCCTTTACAACTCGCTCAGTTGCAATGGCGAGAAGATCCAAGAAGTCCTTTTTGCAGCAGCAATTTCGAGCGCAGCGATTGACCAGCCGCCGCTGAGGATTTCACCATCGCGGGCTTTCCGGGCGCCAATTCCTGGTCCGTTTGCGAACTTTGCACCTCGGAGATGGTGCAGCCGTGGAATGAGCAACCACCTTTCGGTGCAGATTTCAGTGGGCCTTATTCAATATTTGGAAGTTGAATGCTGAGAGATAATGTTATTCAATGAATCTCAGCATTAGTGTAGCTGACCACCTTTATCACTGCTGGACCACATTATTTCTCAGCACAGTCTTAGCCTCAAAATTTGCGGTGTCAGTTGACGGTCAACAAGGACGGAATATGGTAAACAATGACTAAATACGGTCAATGACAATGATGTTTAGTCATGGTTGACTTCATATTTTAGAAAACCAACAAACAATCAAAGCCATCAATTCTTGTGGAGTTCACGTCAGCTAGGGTCGGTCATTGCCAATCGCACAGGTAATACCTGCACTGTGCGCAACGCTGCGCACCTATCTGCTGAGTGCTATTCCCTGAAGCGGTTCACCACCGTTTCGCAGTGTGAGCAAGCAGGGCTTCCTGTGATCACAGACACTTGAGACAGAAATATCCCCGGTTTGGTGGCTGTGGTTGTGATTGCAGCTTGTGTTGTGACCGCTCTTGTGGGTTGCTAGCTCTTTCCTGTGATTCCAATGATTCGTGCTTGCGCATCTCAGTGCGGGAAAGGTTCAAGTCTGATCAATATTTGATGGACATCCAGGATCCATTTTCTTAGAACCAGTTACGATACTGCTTCAACATAGGCTGCTTCAGATCGCCTGGTAAAAGGTAGCCCCAAAGTTTTCCAGTATGATTTCCATCTTTTTCCAAGCGTTCTTTTTTGGCTGGACTTTTGCTAAATCTTATTGGGTTCTTCTTGGATGTTTATTGGATTTACTAAATTCTTATTATTTGATTTTTCTGCTGTGGGAAGAGGCATGTCAGCATTGCCCACACCAATTTTGCAAGGACAAAGATAGCATGGGATTTGAAATCGGTTCTAAGCGGAATGCTATGAATTTCTTAATCGTTTCTGCTTGAATTTGTGCGGGTCACATGCCCTTCGTAAGTGCACATGAGGACCAACCCATTGTGGATGAGCAGCTGGATGTGGCGATCATCGTGGTGGGCAGCAATGACATCATGGACTATGCTGAACAATGGGCAGGCAGGGCAGCCCAGGGCAGCCCTGGGACTGCAGCAGATTCACAGGAGGTAAAACCGGAGGAGCTCATGATTAGATGATAGCAGGACACACCAGAATCCAACTCCCCTGTTGGTTGCTTCCAAGCTGTTACTCTATCACTTGCTTTTTGGTTGATTCCTGCTTCCTAACTGGTTCCCAGGCGAAGTCCTTGAGAATCTCAACGAGATCCGACGGCTGTTGACCGAGAGGGGCGTGGAGGTGCTGCTGTGTTCGCTGTTTCTCAGCGAGGAGCTGCAGCTGGAGGATCCGCAACGGGACCGCTGGCGAAGACAGATCAATCAGCAGCTGAAACACGGAGGCGAGAGCCGTTGCGGCTCAGTTGCCAGTTGCTACACCCCAAGTGGTAGAGAATTCACCCTAACATGTGAACCTCTAGTGGTAAGCCGAAAAAGCCTAATATAGTCATAGCTTGCAGTTGTAGTTGGTGGCTGAAAGTAGTTGTAGTGGTTGGTCGTTGGTGTTTGATGGCTAGTGGTTTCTCATTGAAATATTTGAAATGTCAGGAGTCCTCGCTATTTAGAGGTGCACGCTTGCTAGTGTTACTCCAGCATGGATCAATGATGGTTTACCATCCCACAATAAATCGGCATAGTTGACCACTTTAAACACCAAGAGGTGACAACTAAGCAGTGTAAACCATCAACCTTGTCAATCTGATGAATCATGAATCATCAGGAGCCAGCGATCATTACGAAGTGAACCAAGCAGCCTGGCTCCGCGCCACCTGTGAGGTGAGGTCATTGATTTGGACTCCCTCTTTCGAAAGGATCCGGGGCTGTGGCGCGACAGTTCCTTGGAGTTGGTGTGGCCATGTGCCAGGAAGAGGGGGTGACTGATGGTGGGTAGTGGGTGGTCAATGGTTGGTTTGTGGGTGATGGATGGTTGACTAGTTGTTTGTGCATGTTTATCATGATTCATTGCATGGCTAGTAATTGATGATGGTTCAAAGGATTGGTAAGACCCCACCGATTTCAGCAGTTTCTTACCTCTGAGGGTGAGCAAAAATGCCCTCACCAATGGGTCACAGCTGCGTGGCACCGCCCATGCTGCACGCCTCTGAGGTTTTCATCTGACGGATCCGGGCTTCCGTTACTTCGGCCGCTTGCTGGGCGACTACGTGGGCCGTCGCTTCGCACAGCTGCCCCCGGCCTACCGCAACGGCGGGGGGGCGGCG
>VSDK01006495.1:151067-171576 GCA_009767595.1 Symbiodinium kawagutii | reverse complement strand
GCGGTTGCTGAAAAAACATGGTGGGCCCGACAGGCTGCGTCGCTATTTCATGGCGTAATGTCAGGTGGCATCAGAGTGCGCTATGCCCACGAAGGGCTCCTGGCGGATATTTACATAGAGGAAACTGACTCGTCTGAGAGATTACGAGACAAAGTTGAAGAAAAACTTCCTTTGGGTCTGTCGGTGAGTAGCTTAAAGTTGAAGGGCGAACTCTTGCCATCAACTGTGAGACTTTGTGACGTGGAACCTTCTTCCCTGGTGCGAGTGAAGACCAAGGATCAGCAGCCCGAGCGCTATGTGATCCCTTGGAATGGCACTTATCCCTTTCTGCTCGAGTACTTCTGTCGCGGCCAGCTCCGGAGAGCGAGAATTTTTCAGAACTCGTCCGAGAAAAGACGCGGAGATAGAGCAGATGATCCATTGGATGCCGATGATGAAGATCTTGGGATAGTTCAGAAGAAGCGACGGCGTTGGTACATTGAAAGTGAGGAAAAAGACATAGATTTGGGCTATGGCACTAGGCGATGTGATTTCGATTCCTATCCGTTGTATGACCTGAACGTAGAAGATATCTTCATCGGAAGGAGCGAACTGGATAAGCTCAGATTTAATAGTTGGGGCTATGGATCTTCGCTTGACGGAAATTCCATCCTGTTAAAACTTCAAAAGGATTACATCTTCCTTGGGCACAAGATCTTAGCCTTCAGTTCAGAGCATGAAATTGTGAAATTCGCCTCTCCTATGGGAAACAGCGATTGTCCGTACCCTTATGCAGTGGATGACCATGGCCGGTACTTCTTATTTTTGGAGAAAGTGATCCTGGAGAAAATGCCAAAGTCTGAAGATATGCCTCCTCTTGGACTTGCTCGTGATGTTCGTGACTTTGAGCCTTACACGTATCTCTATCAGGGTTTTACCTACGACAAATGTAAGTTTCGATTGCGATACGGGGGCAGCATCATCACCTACCTGCATCCCGAAATGATGCCCTTTAGACAGCCGATATATGAGAAGCAAAATTGCAACGGCAAGGTGCAAAAGGTTTCTGCTGACGAGTTCGAAAAACTTCTGTCAAAGTGGTTCAAAGCACATGGCATTTCACATCTGCAGTGCCACCAGATCCAGTTTGATGGAGAGGAAAAAAGTGCAGGGGCAGGCGTTCAAGCGCGATGCAATTTTGATCTGTGGTCACTGTACCAAGTTTACGGTAGACGAACAAATGCCCATTAAGAAGGTTCCACTCTAGATGGCTAGACACTCAAGACATGAAAGGTTTTACTTAATCTTCTCCTCTTCAATCATCATCATACATGTACGAATGCACACAGATTATCATCACAGTGGTTTTCTATTTGATCTCATCATCTCTTTATCAGCGCTGCGTTGTGAGGACTTCACCGATGGCAAACCTGAGGATTTTCCACCATTGCGGGATTTGTGCCTTGAAGCAGAAGCAGTCTGAAACTGAGTCTAAGTAATCCCTACTGGTCCTGAACAACTATATCCACATAGGTTGGGTATCCTTTGATGCCCCTTCCTTTCAGAATGTCAGCTAAGCTTATCCCACAATTATATACTTCGGTGATCCCAACCTTTATGATCATCCTCCCTGCAACACATGAACATATGAACACCCATCCTGACACCAAAAGTGCGGATCCATGTTTGGGGTCACGAATCCTACAATCTACGCAATCTATTGGATTCGCCTACCAACAAAAGCGATTTTCGTTTGGTGACCCGAAGGCAACTCGATGAAGAATGTGGTTTTAATGTCGTGCTGCGTGTCTAATTTCTGGTGAGGTGGTTGATGATTAGACTGGAATCCTGCAATTTTACCATGAAAGCGGATCCCAATGATGTTGACTGTTCATAGCATTAGTGCCCCGTTAAATCATTGGTTTTCATTTGGAATGTAAGAAGTGTCGCGAAACTTTGCAAAAGTCTCGCATATCACCACCATTTGGCTGATGATTTCAGTGCCATGGGAGTGCCATGACCAGAAACGTCATCTGAGGCCACTCTGCAGCGAGAAGAGCTTTCAGCCACGTGGCTCAAGGGAGCAATGGGAAGTTTGATCTTCCAGACGTCTCATACTACCAGTGGCTACCAGTAACTACCCTCAGCTTTAGCTTGAACCATCAATAGCTGGTTGAAGAGCTGGAGAGGTTTCTTTGAGAATTTTAGTTTGGGAGATTTGTCTTTTTGATGATGTTTTGGAGATGTTTGGACATGTTTATCATGCATAGCACGTTATTAATAGCTGTTTGTTCACGGACAACCGCTGCGGCGGTCTATGGTATGTCAACGGGAAGAATCTAGCATTGGTGAAGTGAATTGCAGATGCTGAGCTGACGGCCGTGCAAAGGTGCAACAAGCTCGGGACAAGTCTGGTGAGCTGTGGAAATACCATCCATGTTGCTATTTGGTAAAAGGGGAACCGCCACCATCGTGGTAACTAAATTGGGGGTATAATAATTATGATTGTTATTCCATTTGATTTCTGGTCTGAAGGGTCGGCACATTGTGAAATTCTTTTTTCCACGATAACGACCATCACCAGCTGAACGACAGCCACATGGCTGATTTTGATGTGGCCACGCTTGTCATTCAGGAATTGGATGTTTGGCGGCTTCTGTGAAAGCAGCAGCCAATACAACAAACTCATTGAACCTTGGCTGCAGCTCACCATTCAGGTTGGTGCCAATTTGAAGATGGCGAACTCGTGTGCTCCCATTGGGCTGACGAACTGAATGCTTCCGTAGCAATTTGAGATTTGCAATCATGATAAGTCGCCGATGCTTGGAAGAATAATGCTGGCAAGTTCTGGTCAAAGAGGGTTGGTTATAGAGCTTGTCCTTAAAACACACAGAAGCAGACGCTTTCATTAGTTTCGAGAACACTTGTACCAGCAGATGCCAGCACCTTACTTGGGATAGGTGAACATATGTGCATGAGAAGTGTTACTTGGTGTTTTGTCCCAGTTGGAAGCAGGATTACAACCCACGTGATCAATCGGCCGCCCCTACTTGTCCCAGTTGCAACCTGCTTTGTACCCTACTTGCTGCGAGGGATTAGCCATCAAGTATTGCTGCGAGGGATCAGTCATCATATATTTTTCGATGAATGCTGTATACTTCAAACAGGTTTACATGTTCAAAGAAGTGATTTTTAAGGAGACTCTCATTTCCACAGTGCAACTGAGGGCGGCACTATTTGGAGTTGCTTGGCAGGTGATCCATGGAGCTTTGAGAAGTATTTTCTTCAGAGTCCTGGGGGATCATCACAAGCACCTGAAGCGATTAGTGAGGCGATGTTGTTGATCTTGATGAGACGATTACTGAGGCGTGGTAAAACGAGCCTCTCGCATTGGGCTGTTCTTGGTGCTGTTGAGCATCCTGCTTTCCGTGATTGTGACTCTTGGCAGCCGATGAGTTCTCTTCACGCCGGGTTTTCAGCCTTGCTATTCTTCTCACTGGGGATCCCGTGATGGGATCAGGTCTCAGTGTGTAGGACACTTAAGGAATCTCCATGGGATATTTCTCCATGGTCGACATTTCATGGTTCCTGGCGGTGCGACCGTGGCACTGAGTTTTTTGTTCGTGGCCTTGGATCATCAAGTCTTCCACAAGAATAAGAAACCGCGCTGGGCGGTCTCAGCTGCACCTTGGCGGCATCGCAAGGCATAAGCCATGGCGAAGCTAAGCAGAGGGGTTGCCTTGTTTTCAGGATTCCAGTCCCAGGTGAAGGGTTTCTTTTCATCGAAAAGCTCGTCTTGTGGAGTTGCCCTCATTTGCCTTCTTTGTTTTTTGCTCTGTTATTTGCCCCCTCTCTGAGACACCACAGTTTCCCCCAAGTTTGCTGCATGCACGTTGTGCATTTGTAAGTTCAGGGGCTCCAGAGGGGGTAAATGATTTTCTCACATGCATGTAATTGGTCTAGTCGGACCTCGGTGCCAGTTGGCTACAGCTACGCATGGTGTCTCGTGTTGCCAGTCGACTTGTAGCCGAACAACACTCAGCAACAGCGCTAGGTGAAGACTGGCAAGTTTCGTCCCGTCGCCAAGGCACAAGTTGCATGACATTCCTTGGTTGGATGCCACCCATATGGACACATCAGTTGAGAGAAAATCCATGCAGCTGTGGTCTGTTCTTTTGGTGGCACTATGGGACTATGAGTTGTTTGCAAACAGCTTTATATTCTGCCAAACCCTAAACAATCTAAAGAATCTGGAATATCTAAACAACCTAAGCAAAATCCACACAATCTAAACTCCAAACTCCGAGTTGAACATCAACATCTAACCTGCTGCCACTCTAAACAAAGTTGCGGCGTTTGCGCAGGTGGCGGCAGGTTTGATGCCCATTTGTACAGTGGCTTGCGTCTTTCAGTATCGCCTTGGTGGCTCGGAGTTGCCCATGGCCGTGGCAGGGTAAGCAAGTGATCCCCCAATGGTACTCAGACGGTTGGGTCTGTTGGTTGGGGCTACTGGCCAGGATCATCCAGGATCAGTTGGGACATGTTGGGACACTGAACTGTTCAGTACGTTGATCTTTTAGCCGTTTGAAGTTTGCAGGTGGGAAATTGGCCGTGAGATTCTCAGCCCTTACGCCGACATCTCGTTTCAAGCCAACCCCAAAACTGCATTGGGGTGCCCAAAGCAGTTGACGAGTCCTGAATGATCAAATCGGGCAGCCAACTGTTGTTGGTGGATTGGTGAGAAATTCCAAAGATCCACTGAAAGCCTCGGTTCTTACAATCAAACGTTGGCGTTTCTCCGGATAGGTTTCTTCCCATCAATCATTTCGGGGATCTGGAGCCGCCGAATGAACATTGAAGACCAAGGTGTTCACAACTTGGAACAAGCCGGTGGTGTGTGCAAGCAAACCTTCTCCCTCCTTGCAAGGGAGTCTGGGGAGGCCGCTGCGAAAGGAATCGCCTATAGTTCTGGGTGGTCCCTAAGGCCCCCCAGTTCCGTGAGAAACCATCAGTTCTGAGGGTGCCCTTGGGCTTCCAGAAAGTCAATGTGCCACTGTGCCCTTGGTCCAACTGAAGTGCCTTTAGGGTACGCTAGGAATAACCACAACCGACACCAGGGTGACGTGGTAACCGTGACAGGCGCAGATGCCCTGGGGCATGATGTGGTACTTCATCATCTCGCTGGTCCAACTGGCCGTGTCCATCGGATTGCTCCGAGGACCTTTGAGGCCTGAGGAGTTCAACGCTGCGGTTGGCCGATGTCAACATGGATGGTGGCTCCACCGAAAAACGCCAACTCAACCAGCAATTGTGGCAGTTCACTTTGTTTCGGCCTCAAGACACCTCTGAAGTTGCTGAAAGGGTGCAGCACTATCCGAAAGACACCAAGCCAATTGGTGATCTTCCAACCATGGTGTTATGCTTTCGGGGCACCATGCCGAGATGACAGGAAACCTGTGGAGCCATTGGCCATGGACTTCATCGAAGCCTGGGCAGCACCGGTTGAGGAAAGGCAGATGAATGGGTATGAATCGTTGTTTGAATCATTGAATGGACATTGAATAAACATTTATGCGTTTGTTGATTCATGACGTTGATGACGGAGGCAACAAAGTTTCCAATTTTTGCAAACCGACGGCGTGCGGCCAAATTTGACTTCCTGACGAAGGCTTCATGTTGAGCCTCCCTTGGGGCAATGTAGAAGTCGACGGACGCCAAATCAAAGGAATTGTCGGAATTGTCGGAAAGTGTTTTCGGTATCACAACAGAAACTCTTCAGCAAAAGAAATGGGACAGGGCACAACGTGAGGTTCTACGCTGATTCAAAGGGGCAGAACAATCTTGGAATACCAGATTGCTGATTTTTGCGAATGGTTGGTGAAGTATAGCGACCATGTTGTTGACAAATTATCGCGACTTGTCATTATTTGCTATCCGACCAAGCCGAAATGAGACCGACATCACCAACAACCATCAGCAGCCACTATGCAACCATTAAACCATGATGAACCACGGGTGGCATCAGCAGATGTGGAAGGTTCTTGAGAGTCACGGCTTTGCCCCGTGTGGAAACGCCGAGGACGTGCAGGTGGAACTCCAAAGGAGACACCATGAAGAGGTCACTCGTCTGGCCGGCAGCTGGCATAGGGTTGGTATGTTGGCTTCATGTTCCTTGTCATGTTGGGTTTCTTACTTAGGCTTAGCTAGACTTAGTTTGCTGATTGGGTTGGTGCTTTTTGGATCGCTTTTTTGGTGAGTTTATTGCTTTGCCGGTGGTTCATAGGCTGTCGTTATAGAGAATTGAGCAGGGTTGCGCTTCTCTGTCCACTTGGCAGTATCACTGCGATTCTTCGTTGCGAGGGAATACTTGGTGGCGAAACATGTGGATGGGAGCGGCCGCATGTTGAATTCAAACCTTTTCCCATCCTTTTGCCTGCGAGGTACATGTCCAACACCGCTCTTGGTCGAGTGTAAAACCCGTAGAATGCGATAAAACAGGCACTTGGTAAGCCAAGTGAAGCGTATCACCTGCGTTCCCTTCGGGCACCTGCTCAGTCAACTGGCCCAACCTCAACAAAGGGTTCAGCACGTTGTAGGAGGAGCCACCTCCTCAGCATGCTCAAGGAGTCTTTTGGGCTTCGCAGTGGAGCAACATGTTGATGGTTGGAGATGATGGCTTGTAACCAAAACATAACCAGCACGAACTGGGGTGTGACAAGGGATACTAACTGCAGTGAATGATGATGGGCCCAGCCATGCCCACGTTATGAATGATGATGGTGGTGATGGAGCATCTTGAAGTGTCATGGGCAAAAGGGGGTGTTAGTTTCCGATGCTGTTCATCATGTCTACCGCTTTTGCTGTGCATAATCAATTGACGTTGCAAGAGCCTTAGCAGTTGGTGCCACACATAGTGAAATTAATGATGGTAAAGGATGGTCAATCATGATGGCCAGTGAAAATTGAGGATGGCTAATTAGTGGTAAAACAAGTTGACTGGTGGTAATGGCAATTGATCGATCATAGTCAGTATACTCGACTGTTTTACCCTCACCAATTTGGAGGGGTTGGCGCAAGACGCTGCTGGTGGGCCAGTGGGAACGCCTTGGTTGATTAGTCAGGAGCACAGAAAGTTTTGTTTGACCGGGATTTTTATATCACAACTTAGTGCAATGGATTGCCATCAATATTACATCTTGATTGCTGCTACTCGGTATGCAAATAACAATTCCAACAATCATTTGGGGGAATCTCATTCCCCATGAATTCGCGCTTATGAATCAGTCATGAGCCATCAATCAACCATATCATTTGCACTTCAGATCTGATTGGTATCCTTGACTGTTGATGACGATAGTTGATCAATCAACTTGTGGATGTCCTATCATCATCGACTTTCCCATCATCAACCATTCATCAAGAGGGAATCGGCCACTAATCCAAAATGAACCAACTAGTCACCAGCCGTTAATCCAACACGCATCAACCAGTAATCCACCTTCGTCACTTCCGTTGCGGTTCGCTTCATTGAGCATTTTCAGCTGGGGACATTGCCAGGAGCCTGGCCCAACTACGCAGGCCCCAGCAATGCGATGACGGCCCGGGTCATTTGGCAGCAACGGTGGGGACAGCAGATCTCGAGTTGGGAGGTCGGCTCGAGGGAGAAAGGTCAGCTATGGAAGTTGAGGACTTGGTGGTGAATGAATAGTGTCATATTGATTGTGATAAGCTTTCTTGTGCAATATATTTATGGACGTGTAGCAACTAATCATGGATACTCAGGCTGTTCATGTCCACAATTAGTTAGGAAGAAATTAACCACAACTAACAGCTGACATAACATGACATGACTAAATTCAACAACCAATCAACCATAAAGACTAGCAGTATCTAACTATCAATCACTTCACCTCGGAGGCCAAAGATCAACACAACAACGAAGCCGTTGCTCCCACAAGGCTGGCCCAAACGCAACTGAGGTGAAAAGAGGTCCACCGAAACAACAACTAATTTGACCATGATTGACCAGTAACCACTGTACTGAACTTAACACTAACTACTGAGCTTTTTTGATGATGATGCTGATGTTGATGATGATGCTGGAAGAGAGACTCATCACCAACTAATTCGATGTTCGCAATGGAAGTGGCTGTGGATCACGCACCGCCCCAGCGGATCCCGAGGCCCCGAACAACTTCTCGCCGTGTCCCCCGAGATCGCCATGGCCGCAGATGGCGCCCAAGGGGATGGCCAAAGGCCATGGGGAACTCGTCGGAGGAAATCACGGGGGCGATCCCATGGGTTGATACAGATTCGATGTGATTCCTGATGGCGAATGGTTGGTGTTTGTGATTCCTGTTGGCGAATGATTGGATGGTGAATGAAGATGTTGAATCATGGTGGGGTGAAATGGTTTAATGATGTTGAATCAATTGAACCATTCAAACATAGTCAAACAAAATTTTGCATTGACAATAATTTGAAGTTCCCTTGAAGGTTTTCAGAGCGTTTTCAGAGCTGTCATCCGGCCGTGGCCTCACCAGGTGTCGGGAAAGGTCTTCCTCCATCCCCTGGGTGCCTTGGAGGGAGCTATACTGGGTCGGAGGTTTTCATAGTTGATTCCAGCATGTTACAGATTGTTACAGTGGTGAGTGGTGAGTAGTAATTTCTTGGGTGATGGTCAAACACCCTCAGCCCCGAACGCGCATCTTCGAGCGCATCTTGGATGCAAGGTTGCCATCATTTGCTGTTGGTAACCCGCCAGCCTTGGTTTAACTAACATCAGCAGGTTACAGTGAACCCCCTATGATCATCCAGCAGTGGTAGCTCCCGTGCCATCCCCAGGTACCAACCAACGCCTCGCTGGTGGGGACCTGGGCCACCTGGGCCACCTGGGCCATCTGGGCCTGGCCGAGCTTTCTGAGGGCGAAAGACATGAGATCAACCAGCCAGGGCCATCAACGAGGATTCATTGCTTGTGATTCGTGGGTGTCAGCATCAGACATAGTTCGATTTGAACGACAAGCATTCTTAACACAGACTTCAGAGTAAGGTTTTACTAGCGGGAAATCATGATTTCCAGCTTGCTTGTATTCCCCTTTGGTTTTCCAGGGTAGCGGCCCTTGTTGAACCTGGCTTTTGGATGCTTTTGGCTTGATTGCTTTGATTCTCACGAGTGTGGGGCAAAGTACCCTGCATGCATAGTGTGCGTAAAAAGGCAGCGGTGCTCACGGGTTGCCGGCAGACCTGTCAGTTGTAGGTGCTTCGCTTATTCCACGAGGTCTCCCTTTAGCAACAGCCCAACCGACAGATGAGCATTTTTCCATTCCTGTGATGCATTGGTTTGTGCTCGGATGTGCTCGGCAAATTCCATTTGGATTGCATGTTGGACTGTGTCCAGTAATTTCGGAGCAAAACGTATGTCACTATGACGCGTTGCTCGCAAGTACAAACTTGGTTTTCCAGCAACACATTGCTACATCTAAACCAGTGGATTTTGCAACTTTGGTGATATTCAGGGCATAGTAAGACATAGTAAGACGCATATAGATTTCCCAGGATTTTGTTGAAGCACTAGACCATGCCACCTCCACAGCACGGGATCAGTAGCAGCTTTGCGAATTCCAAGGCTGCAGCTCTTGCTGCCGTGTTTGCAGTTGGTCTTAGGAGAAGCCAACGGTGCCTGGGCAAAAACGACTTGGGAAATCTGTTGGAGCTTGGATTCTCACGCGTAGAATCCTGAGCGCTAAAAAATCACAAACTTCGACTGCCCAAGCTGTGACCTGTTGCTTTGGTCTCAAGTGATTTTTGCCTCGGATTCCCTGGTGGTTTTCAGGTCCCAGGCCTAGGTCGAGCACTGCGCATCCGAGGCATTGCCGTCAGAGCCGCCGGGCCAACGTCACAGGGCCGGGTTGGACCGATGAGTTGGCCCGGATTTTTGATCCGCGCGAGGAGGGGCCGGGGCGACTCAGAGCGATGGCCACAGCCCAAACCTGCACAAGAAAGGTGGCGAACTGTTCGAGGGGTGATGGAAACTGATGGAAACTGGTAGAAACTGATGTTTTTTTTTAGCGTATTTTCATGAACATCGATGGCTAAACCTGTACGGCTAATTGAGCACATGGGATTTACCGATAGGTTGCCACCAATTGATATTTGGTTGGTCATGGTCGGGGCGCACGTCGTTTCGAGGGTAGATTTGTCGACAAAATAGAGGCTTCAGATTCAAATTAAAGACAGGATGAGATAGCAGATGAAAGTGAAGATAGTGCAAAGCTGCAACTTGCTATCAATCACAATTATATAATGAACAATTGTCTCCAATCATCTAAGATTATCAGCTTGAAAACCAACCGTCATTGCACATCATTTTTCGATCAGAAAGCAGTGGCTGAAGAGCAACCCGTGGCAACCAGCCGTGCTGAGGCCCGATTGGCATAAGGAGTTCGGCTACAGCGGACGACCCCGGTTGCGCCTGTTGGTGGACGCCGAGGCTGTGGAGTGCGAGCTGTCCAACCAAGGGTGAACTGGTGGAGGTTCTCAGTCGGCTTTCCTGCTTCAACTGATGTTGATGTTGATTCTGATGTTGAACTAGTTCAACTTGAGCTGCCCAAAAGTTTCTGGACAAGGTTCTTCACTTTGGGTTTTTCCGTTGAGAGCATGGATTTGGACGGCTTTCTTCACTAGAAGCTAGCATGTTGAATTTCTTGCGCCATAGCCAAAGACAAGACGTTAAAAATTCAATGATGAAGCTGAAGAAAGTCCAGTCTCATCCCCCTTTCCCCCACATTTTCACCATGAACGCTTGGCAACAGGACATTTGCCACTCCTATGCGAGGGTTTGGAACTTAAAGCTGCTGGAGCCCACCCTAGAAACCCTCAGATGCGAGCGTTGTTTGCTTTGAAGCTGAACGCGTCCCAGCAACGCGTTCTAGTGTGTTTTCAAAACAAAATGGCTCATCAAAGTGATGTTTCTTGGATGCTCTGAATATCTCTGAATGCTTGCAGCTTCACATGGCTGATGCTTGAACTTCTATTGACCGGATTGTGGGAGTGTTGAGATGTCCAACTGTCCACCTGATGGAAAAGTGGCGATGGGGGGACTTGGATGGATTTGGTGGAGGGCCCAGCAACTGGCTTGCGGTTGTGGGTGTGGTGATGATGATGATGATGATGATGATGATGATGATGATGATGATGATGATGATGATGATGGTGCTGGTGCTGGTGCTGATTCTGATTCTGTTTGTAGTGATTTTGGCGACGACACTGGCGTGGTTGAATCTTGGTGATAGCTTGGACGGTATGACATGTGGTCAATGCGTTGCCAAGGCCAAGTACCTTCAGACTGGCAAGTGGACAGGCAGCCTGACTGTGGAAGAGGGTAGAACTCATGCACTTAAAAGGGCAGGGATGGGCAGAGGCTGTATTCGTTTTGTTTGATGTTGGCTTGTTGATTTTGGTCGTTTGGTCAGTTGATTGATTCCCCTCAGAACTCCAAGAAAAGAGCCATGTAGTGATGCCATTTGCCAAAGCTGCTTCACTTCGGATTGGTATCATTCGGCATCATTCTTGAGTCGGCCCCGAAGCCTCGTACTTGCTGTGAAGTTTCATGGCGCCCAGGTCCGCTTAGCGAAGGTGTCGAGAAGGTGTTGAGCTATGGCGCTTGGGGCGGTGGCGAGCCAGAGGCCAGAAGTGATCCGCTCAACCGATTGGGTGTCACAACATATCACAACACATGCTGGATAGGCTGTACAGTTAGATGGTGGTAGATGAGCAACCCGATTATTCTAATAGTTTTTTGAAAATTTTGTTATCCATGATCATCCGGCATCACCATCAAACCTCCTTGAGATCATCAATAGCATGACAATGATGGTGATTGTTGTCATCAATCACGAACGACCTTCACCCTGGTGGTCCACCATCATTCACCATCACCTCACCATGTCTCATCATCATCCATTCCACCAAAGCCAGAAAGCTGAGTTGCTGTAGCAATAGGGAGGGCTTAGAGCCGACCCCAAAGGTTCTGAAACAGGGCTTCTATTGATGCAGCCCTCAACAGTCATAGCTTTCGTTCCCTGTGGCTCCTAGCGCGATACCGATTCACAAACAGTGGACATCCGTAGCATCATCATCTTCGATGGCGAAAACAAATGACTAACAACAGTGACTGATGCTTGATGATGGTTGGTTTCATTGATCGCCAATTCTCCTGGGTTTCGTTAGTGGCTCAGTTTTGTTCTCGTTTCGTTCCTGGCTCCTCTCATGAACGCCAGGAAGTGAATCCTGCAACTTGGCCCTTGCGGATTGTTTTTGGTTCGTGGGGTGGGCCGTGGTTCTCAAGTACCAGCAGGACTGCTTAAGAATCAGTTCGGTCATGTTGTTTGATCATGTTGATCATCTTGGTTGATTGGTTTGATTGATTTGACAAACTGTTGATCATAGATATCAGTCCGTTGGCTGCAACCAATCTACTAATACCACCATTGATCACTCATTGATCAGTTTGTCAGTGTAAATTTGGTTCTAGGGCATGATCGCCAACCAATGGGCAGGTCTAGGGATGGTTTATGACCGAGAAGGACCAAATATCTATGTAGAATCAGCCGCTAGTTGTTGACACATGGTAGTGTCAAGCCAACGCACTGATTATAACTTTGATGCTTGCTGTTGATGTTGCCTTTACATGATGAGAGGTATGAACAAATATCGGCCAGAAACATATCAAGTAATAATATGATCGTAGAATTATGTACCTCACGATTGCAGGATTCGTTGAAAAGAACTCACATTGCCTTGCATGGTGCTTTCGCCGATGTTTTTCTCACTTCCAACATGAAGGATGATTGGGCCAGGGTTGATGACGAATTGCGATAGCAATCAGTTCACAGGATGGGATTCCCATTGCAAGGTCTGCAGAGACAATCTGACGTTTCCAATTATCAACGAGCAACACCAGCCACCATTCAGGTTCCGGATTCTTCTTGACTGCAAGTGCAAAGGGTGGTCTCACCAATTCTTAATTGCCAATAAACCGCAACGGGAACTGTAAAGTTGGCTTCTCTATTGCTAAGAACTTTGTATATGAACCAACATTAGCACATATGTTGTTAATGGTGAGCTGCCAAGATCACCTAGATATATATAGTTCCAGTTGGCTTATTGATTTTTCATCATGATTGCTGTTGGCTTCCTCGCTGTCGGTGTCACTCAGGACAGAGCACCGGATGAGCCGGACATGACACCGCCAGAGATTTTGACCTTTGTGGGCATGCCAGCAGATCTGATTGAGGCCAAGTGAAGTGGGCGGTAGTACGGTGCTTGACGGTCCCAGATGGCTATTGTGAACATGCCCAAATAGCTGGTAACATGCGACTTACACTCAGTGTGGCGGTTAAAGAGGTTACTGGGTACTGTGTACTAGATGTTTTGACTATTATATAGTTTAACAGAGTTGTGACCTTAAAGAAGGACCACAAGTGAAATGAGTCCGGCCATGTTCCCGAGAAGGGCATGATCAAGGCAAAGGGTTGAGGCCCTTGCTCACAAAGCAAGGAACTTTTGAGCAAATCACTCAACTGCAAGGTTTCTTGGGTTGCGATGCACATAGAGTAGCCACATTTCTTCGAAGTGTTCCAGGATGGTTTTTGGCCGTTGAAGTCATCAAGAACAATGATTCCTTCATTTTCTGCAGGCAATATTTGATTTTGAACTCATTTTGTGCAAAGCTTGGCTGGCAATGCTGTTCGGACCAATGGGACGATCGAATGTGCGAGAGTGCATTCATTGGATCATTTTGCGGGATCGAAAAACGATGTCACTGGATCCCAGATGTAGGGCCAACTCCTGGCAGGCAGTGAAGCCTGGCGATCTGGTGGACGGTTATCCCGAGGTGCATCAAGGGCTTGGGGATCAGGGCTCGTGCCAAAGATGCCATGGTGAGCGTTTCAAGGACTATGGCCGATCCTGTTGGTATGAAGCTGCACGTGGAAAGATCTAAAGTTACAATGTTGAAGGTACCATTAATACCCATGCCCACACCCCTCATATCCCCTATCTGACCATGTCCATACATGACCGGTATCAGTCAGCTAGTGATGTTTCTGACCATCAAATTTCAGGGGGTGCCACCCATCAAGGGAAACCCCCACGTTGCCTCAGACTCTTCGTGGAGAGCTTGGCAATGTGGTCCTCAGCGAGGTTCAGCGGGACATGGCAATCCCAGGAAATTCATGGAGTTTCCTTGGATAGAACTTCGCAATCCATGGTGATGGTTGAAGATCATCGATTATGGTTTGATCGGCAGTTCGCAATCCATAGTGAGTACTGGAAATGATCGTTTGTGGTTGCTTGGCATCCCCGTAATCAAACTGTTTAACCCTTCAACACATAGATCACCGTTTGATCATGACCAGGGACCTGCTTGATCAAGATGCATATTCCGCATAGTTCCTCCGTGGACACTGCAGCCGATGGGCCTTGCAAGTGGTGAATGACTTGATGGCTATGGTGAAAAGGCTGGTTGGCATCCAGAACGCGGATTTGCACTGAAGATGAAATCTTAATCGCACCAGCAATGATGTGAAATCATTCAGCATCATTTTGCAAGCAAGCATTGTCGGGGTCTATGTTTGACCAGGTGCAAACTCTCAAGCTTGTCAAATCGAAAAGCTTCGGCTCAAGCCGAAAATGCCGACATGAAACATGGTGAAACCTAACAGAGCTACAGGGCTGGTCAGAATGCGATGGTCATCGCACAGGAGCCGTCCTGAATGGCGTGTTGACATCAGATCACGGCGCCAGTCCCAAGAAGAGTGGGGAACATTCAGAGAATCTAACTGTTACCAGCACTTCTGACAAGATCAAACAACATCAAACAAGACAAGCAAAAGATCAAGCAAAGCACAAACAGTCTCAACCAGCCTCAAGCAGCCTTGACTTTAGTCAAAACCAGAACTTCAAAGCACTGGCTGAATGCTAGCGCTGGGATGAGTGGAGACTTCCGATGCTTGGATTGGAACCCGAGTTCAGCTTGTGCCCCAAAAGAAGTTGTTGAAAGAATGTGAGTTTCTTGTGACCCACGGCAATCCTTGAGGCCATCGGTCGAGAGCGGCCTTTGAGTTTGCGATTTGGGCGGAGTGTTGGGGAGAAACCGACCACCAAACACCTAAGCTTGAGATTTCCAACATGAAAGACAGGTTTCTCGCTGGTGGCCTCACTGGCTCAGTATTGCCCTAACACCACCAACAACAGCCAACCCTGTGTGGCCAAGGCGATACGTGGCAGATAACCTTGTCGCTTCCGAATCAGGCAAGGCCAGAGATGTGACCAATGATGTTTGATGCTTCTATCGTTGACTTCGTAGCGGTCAACAACCATCCATTACGATTTCGTGGCTAAGTGGTAGCTGTGGTGACGATGGTTACTCTGGATAATGATTCCTGATGGGTGAATGATATCAAGAACGTCAATTGTTTTGGGTAATGTGACATGATGATTGTTTTTTCACGGTTGAATGAAACATGGTCAAGGATGTCAACGGTGATTTATGATGGGCGGTGGCCAATCATGGTTAATGATGATTTGCTCAAGAATGGTTGTGATGGTTGATAGTGGTCGATGATTGTTAGCAGTGATCATGGCCGGTGATCTTAATATAGCGGACTATGACTGAGGAGGACATCTAATGATGGTCAATAGGACAATGTTCAAAACTCCCAATGATGACATAGCTACAGTAACAATGGTTCATGAGCAATGGACAATCGTTCATAAACAATGGCTCATGATGAGCAATGATGGAAGATGCTTGTTGATGTTGGGCAATGATTGTTGGTGATGGGTAGATGGTGGCCTGTCGTCAACGATGCGCAATTCGGGTTAAAGGGCGAGCAATGGTAGTAGAGTAGCGACAGTAAAACTAGTCAAAGGATGGGAAACACCAAAGAACCATTGCTAATCTCGTCACAATTTTGTGATTAGCGACTTTTGGACGCTGGTTTCAACACGTTTGAACTCTTGCAGCAATTGCTGATGAACCGTGCAACCGGAATGGGTTGACAGGGGATGGCTTGTAACCACCAGCTAATCGTCAAGCAACCAAATTGGCATCAGTCCGCCATTTGCCAACGATTGGAGGAGAAGTGCCAGCTGAGATACCCATGACGCCAACAATTGGTGATGAGATGAGTGCAAGATATCATCCATCATCCATTGCCCATCACCATCTCACCATCCCCAATCATCCATCGTCCATGATCTCGATCCTTTCCTTTTCCAGCAGATTTCTTAGCATCGCATCCCCTTCCATGCTGTTCTGACACAGCGCCTGTGTCGCCGTCAGGAGCCGCAGCAGAAACGCATCCGAGTCCCATCGACGCTGGACGCGCTGTATTCCACCCTGGGAGTGGAGCCTGGCCATGTGCTGCTGACGCGTCATGCGCGTTATGACACCATGTGCCTTGATGGTTGGAACCCAGGAGAGTTCTATGCTGCTTCCGGTTGTGTTTGGCTTGGGTTGACTTAGGTCGGGTTCAGTGGGGTTAGGTTGGTTTAGGTGGGTTTAGGTTAGGATGGTGGGGAAGTACCTATATGGATAAGCCCACGCGCTTGCAAGCCAACCCCACTGCCATCACTAGCCACAATCACTAGTCATTATCAATCACTAAGCACTATTCAGCACCACATGAACCACTCCCAACCATGATTCGTCATCACATGTCACCATGAATCATATAAACCAATATGAACCAGTACTATGTAATTACATGAATCACATAATGGTTCATATTGGTTTATATGATTTCATTGATCACATTGCCTCACCTCATTTTGTCCTCATTTCTTTCACCATTCGCCATGTCAACCACGGCCTTTCCCCACTGCTCCGAGGTACGCGGTGGAGGCCTTGGATCAGATCGGCGACGGCTGCCGTCTGCAGGTCGCGGTGCCCAAGAAGAGGCTCTTCATCTCCGCAGGCGCCGTCAAGGACAAGGCGCGGATCTGCCGGAGGAGCTGCCGGTGGTGACCGCAGTGACCGTGCTGAGTGGTGTCCAGTGGTGCCATGAGAGATCGGAAGTTTGAAGTCTCAAGAGTTGCGATCATTCAGCTGCACAACTTTTGGCACTTAAAGTGGGCTATGCCACATCCAAAAGAATGTTAACATGGAACAATCTGACGGAGCAGAGAACTCATTTACTGCTTGCAACTTTTGGATGGCAAGCAACCCGCAAGAGGTGCACACGTACATGGAATCTTAACACCGTCTCCCCTACATACGTTTGATTGCGACATCCTCGTGCAGGCCGTGGTGTGGTATGGTGGCGCCACAGTGGGGCAGCTGGAGCGCTCCATCGCCAAAGCTGCTCAACTGGGTGATGTCGCCATCGAGTGCCGCGATGGTGATGATGTGGTGACCTGGCTGAGTGGCCACCTGGATAGGCCCGAGGCCTGTTCCTGGCAGTTGATTCATGTTCTGTTGTTGTTCCCGAGTGTAAATAGTATAGGATGATTTTTAAGTCAGTACACTCCGGTACAACGTGGTACACCAAGATGTCACCTGAGATCTGGCAGCACTGTTGAACACCTGCGAGCAGATTGGTGATCTGAGCTTCGAATTCCAAATCCTTCAAGTCTGTGACCACTGAGTTTGGAACGTTGTTCTCTTGGTTGGTGCGCCAATCAAAGCGCGCGCATCACAGAGTTTGAATCAATTCGTTTGTGAATTGCAGCAGGTTTCGTTGTTGCCAAGGTAGTTCTTTCCACCAACATGCCCAACGATTTGCATTTGGAGGCACGAAGACTAGGGCAGAATGGGGACCTGTGGTCGGGCAACCGCACATCAGGGCACACCTGTGGTTTCGGAAGCAGTTTCATTTGAAAACCGTGCGTGAAATCAAGCATTCAGTATTGGTACACGTGTAAAGTGGGTCCTGGATGACCACCATGATGTTGAGTGCACCTTAGCATGTACTCATAGAGTGTGTCCCATATAGCATTATTTGCCGTCTCTTCCCCTTCCTCTCATTCCTCTCCCTTCCCTCCTCTTCCCTGCTCCCCTCTCCCTCTTCTCCCTCCCCCCTCTCTCTCTCCCTCTCCTCTCCCCCCCTATCTCCCTACTCCATCTCCTATCTCCTTCTCCTTTCTTCTCCTCGTCTCAGGTGGGTCCGGTGCGTCCCAAGCGCAGCGCCACGGGCTCCGGCGAGCTGCGCCGCAGCGCCGCGGCCGTGGCCTCCGGGCGCCTGGCGCGCAGCGCCGCGTCGCCGCCGCGGCAGCGCTCGCCCAACCGCAGCGGGCGACTGAACGACCGCTCCGTGGGAGGCACCGAAGAGGAGAAAGGAAGAAGGGAAGGGAGATAGGGAAGGAGAGAGATAGGAAGGAGGAAAATAGGAGAAGGGGGAGAAAGAAAGATAGGAAGAAGGGAAGAAAGGGAAGGGAGAAGAGATAGAGGGAAGGAGAAAGAGATAGGGAGAAGAGGAGAAAAAGATGGGAGAAAGATGAGATGGAGGAAGGGAAGGGAGAAGAGGAGAAGAGATAGGAAGGAAGAGATAGATAGGGAGAAGAGGAAGAGGAAAGAGATAGGGAGAAGATAGGGAGAGATTTCAACGCTCTAATCTATTTCAATATTTCAATGTGAGAGTGAAGCTCGAAATATTTCAATTTGATTGAAATTTCTACTCTTGAATCAACTCCTTTCAATATTTTAAGTGATGTCAGACTAAAGTGTCATTTGGTGGCTGGTCTCAAATATTTCGATATCTACCACATTCGTTTTCCAGAAACCATGATTAGATTCAAACAATCTTTTCTAACTGAATGCGTGAATCCAACCAGTGGTCCTCCACACTTACCAGTAACCACTACTGTTGATGGCGGTTGATGATCATGATAGTTGGGAAGCTGTCAAGAATGATGGCGGAGTTAAGCCATTCATCCGCCCGCCCAAACGTTGCTGAGAAAAAGCCCCGCGCAGGCAGTACGACCCCAACAGCGCATCAAAGTGCACCGGAAGAGCATTGTTTACACGTCCTGGCTGGGCATACTGGGGCCGTGCCTGGTCTCAAAACCGCCCTCCCCGGTGTTTCGTCAACTCTTGAGGATGGATAGATTTGATGGTGACATATAGTGCCCGAGTGGTCAATGACCATCGGCTATAGGCGTGATACTGTTCGTCAATGGATAGTGATTATTGGTTACATAGTTGTTGGTTGGTTGAGAGCGAGCCCGGTGATGTAGGAGGTCTACAATGGTGTAAGTAATTCGTTGCGGTTGACCTGTAAGTTAGTCGATGAATATCTAACCGGTTCAACGTTGATGTATTGTGGACAAAGCTCTGATTAGCTCAGTGAGTAGATGGCTCCAAAACGGAAAATCGTTCAACTGCGGGCCACCTGGCAAGGAAGCGGCAACTTGAGGGTGCCATCCACTTCAAAATGCCCGAAGCCACCCGAAGACATGGATTCAAAACGAGGGCCCGGATGCGGACTTCAACATATTCAGTAGGAATGTTCATCCTCGGAAAGTATCCCACATGTTTCATTTCATCAAGCTATCAAGCTGTCAGTATTGTCAGCTAGTTTGGGGCATGTCCTGATTGTGGTTGGTGACACCAGCAGGTTGCTTGGTTCTGTTGTTCGCTCGGTTGGTCCAGCAACCCCTGACCATCAGCTCCCAGCCAAGGTGCTCTGCCTTTGCGGCGTAGGTGACATCCTCTTCACGGGGTCCCAAGATAGCAGTGCCCTGGCCCAGCAGATGGGTCATGTGATGAGCGCATGAAGTTGCTGGTTACTGTCATCCCGGCATCACCCCCCATGATTCCAACCATTGTCAACTGTTACCACATGTTACCACGCTATCATTGTGCAAGTTACTCACCAGAGCTTCCTGGTGCAAGTCGACCTCATGAAGATAGCCGTTATAGCTGGCTGAGTGCACAGTTCATCCGAGTTCACGGTCCCTGGTGGTGAGCCTTGTGGAGTGGAATTGGGGGTACGCAATGGTCCATGCTGGACTTCGTGTTCCAGGATTAAAGAACCCAAGTTGTGTCCAAGTTATGATTTGATGAAGAGCCTCCCGATTTCTTATGGCCTTGTCAGATTTGTCAGTTTCACAAATCCACCTTTCTCTTAAACTGATAGACTTAGGTATCATGATTTGGGACCTCAACAACTTGCAATACATCGGAACGCTGCCTGGGCATCGTGGCTTTGTCAAGTGCCTCCACGCCTCCTATGCCAAGAAGGTCTTGTGCTCAGGCGGGGCCAGTGGCATCGCGGTTGTTTTCCATGGCTGTCACGCTTTCATTGATCTTCATTGGCTCACAAGCTCCAATGGGCTGAGCTGCTGAGATTTCACAAGCTTGGAAGATGAAACATGAAGCGATTTTCTGTTTGGGGCCGAGAAGTTTGGATCGAATAGCCGCTTTATGTTTGCAAGAAGTACCACGCTGTTGAGCACTGGTTCACAGGCTGATTTCCCACGCCTCATGGAAACTTAAGGCAATATGAACATAGCACGTATGGTTCAG
>VSDK01006495.1:125476-143457 GCA_009767595.1 Symbiodinium kawagutii | reverse complement strand
CCGTTCATCTCGGCCGTAGCTGTTTCTATCGCGCAATGTCGGAGTATTTCGGCGGACTTTGGAATGCATCTTTTGGACGTTGCTCGAAGTATCTGGGTTCAAAGAGTTTCACAGTTTCACGGTGGCTGTTGATCTGACTTTGTTGTTTGGACTGACCTTTTGCGGGACGGAGTCTTGCACAACCTGCAATCAATCTGTGGAGGTTCTATTTGTAACGATACCACGACCGTGTCCATTCGAGGTCCACCAAGCAGCGAGAGAAACTCCATGAGGATATCGCTGAGCTCCGGGGTGAATTGAAGGCAGGGCTGAGGTCATAGTCATCGGCCCCAAGGTAGATCCCCGGCGTGCATGACTATGCATGTTGAGATTTGCATTTTCCCTGGTGTTTGCAAAGATGTCACTAGATCGGCTTCCGATTTTTGTGTGTACCCTTCGGGACTTGAACAACATGGCCATGGGAAACTGCAATTGCCATTATGTATCATTATGTGGTAGATCATTTGCCCAAGATGGCCTTCACATTTTTTTGTCCATTGCGATGGTCCCTTCTTTCCCTTCTCTCATTTCTCTTTCTTCTTCTCTACACTCCTTTCTTTTCTTTATCCCTTTTTTCTCTCTACTTCTCTCTTTCTCTCATAAGTTCTTCTCTTCTTCTTCTCTTCTTCTTCCTTCTCTTCTCTAAATATTCTTCTTTCCTTTTCTTTCCTTTTCTTCTCATTTTTCTCTTGTCGTTTTCGTTTTCCAGGCCTTGGCTTCGGAGCTGCGCAACGCACCACGAAAGGTCGAGGTGGCCACGGCCACGCGAGGCGCCAGCTTTCTGCCCGGGAAGCCCAGCACCGGTGGGTGGATCATGGGTAACGTGGGGTGAAGGTGGGGGTGAAGGTGGGTCATGGTTGATGGTTGGCAAAAGGACTTGCCACCAATGGACCTATGAAGTCATGGCAGCGAGCTGCACAGTCCCCAGGTCCACGTCAGCACCCGTGGGCCCCGTGGAACTGGGAGCACCTCCGAGCTCCCTGGGCCAAGGCGCCGTTCCGATCTTCAGCGAGCAATCATTCAGAAGTTTAGAAATGAAATGAATTTAAGTATTATTTATTAATTTCATTTAAATATTCATCAATTGAGTATATTTTTGTATTATTCTATTACTTTTGCTTTTGCAATTTACTTGTCTATTTTGAAGAAATGCATTGCCTTGCGGCCAGTGGCAGCTCCTGATCAATGACGACAAGCAAGCAAGAAATTCAACTGATGGTTGTGAGTTGTGATCGTTGGTTCGAGGTACCCCAGGCTCCGTCTTGGCTCAGCCCGCGAATGAGATCGTGGCACATGTTTGGCCTCAAGTTTCGCACTGGGTGCCTGGGACATCTGGGGACAGGTTGGCCGTTTGAGAAATGTTCAGCATGGGATACGCGAAGATATGGGAAGAGATGGCAAGATATGGATCATGATACTCTCCATCCCCAACAGTTGGGGAAACACAGGCAGTGGTATGAGATCATTTATGCTGGGCCCCGCGTTATTCTCAAATGGTCTCATGTACTGAACCACGTCAATCAATCATAGACAATCTCCGTTTTGTCAATCTTCCTGCGGCAACTCTTCACACAAATCTGTCAGTCATGTCCTGTTCAGTGATAATGCGATCATGATAGGAATTTGGCTTCAAGTTGGCTGTACCCAGTTTGAGAAGCCAATCAGCTACGGAGATGGACATGAGGCAAGACACAGATTTCCCATGAAATCCGACGAAAATGCAGCTCTTCACCAACCAATGGGACCAATGATAGTGATCGATCCCGTGATCCCCATGGCCTGTGACCCGTGGTGCCTCCCACGCCATGACCCAACCGCTCCCCGTGGGCCGCGGAGGCCACGGAGTTCCTGCTGAAAGAAGTGGATCCGGCGCTGCGCGCCGCGCTGCCGTCGCACCTGGCCGCGCGGATCGACCCGAACCGCTCGCACCTGGGCCCGGGCACCCGAAACCGCTGCAGATGAAACAACTTGGGAAAAAGAAAAGAAGAAGATGAAGAAGAAGAAGAGAAGAGAGAGAAGGAGAGAAGAGAGAAACGAAGAAGGAGAGAAATAAAAGAAACAATGGAGAAATGGAAACACGACAATGAGAAAAATGGTCAGATGGTAGTCACTCTTGGTAGATTATAGATGGCCATAGATGAGAGCAGAGATTAGAGCAGAGATAAACTTGACATAGGAACTGGCTTGACCAAGTCCTCCAGCAGGGAAATGATCTGTATTGACACATGACTGGTGAATATATGAGGCTTCCAGGGTGCACTTTGCTGTGAGTTGTACATTTTGCCCTGCCTTGGGCAACATGAGACAACTTCATGGCTCTCCTGAACCAAAGGGTCCCGCCGACAATCTGGGGGTTTATTTACAGGTCGAGTCAGATCCCTTCCCTCCTTCCTTGACAGATATCGATCGATGATGCGATCTCTCCGCATCTCAAAACTGATCTCTTAGCATGAAAGCAACTCGCGTATGTGTGTGTGATTTGCGTGTGTTTGTGTATGTGTGGGTGTGTGCTTATTGTCTTGTAACTTCATCTGTCCAATGCTTTGTCATTCATTGATGTACTTGTTTGATTGGTTGATTCTTGGTGGACATTTGAATGTGAATCAGCCTAGTTGTAGCCTTCAACAGCCGCAATACTATCGCCAACGCTGGCCCAACAAAGCCTTAAATTCTTGCAAGCCAACTATCAATGTTGGTGCATTTTGACGGCACTTCATTTCAGCGTTTATGTGAGGATACGTTTATGTGAGGATACTTGCGACACATACCTGCAACACAACATTTGCATGGGCACGCCTTTGTTTATGTGTCAAAGGAAATGCTGGGAGGTGAATTGATGCTATGCACACATAGCCAAGCTGCACACATAGCCAAGCCAAAGAACTCAGTAAATCACTAGCTCACTGCAGCAAGACTCGCCAATGGCTTAGATGCAGATCAGTGATCTGCACCAGTGATCTGCACCACAGGAGTTGGTGTGTTTCCAACTGTCAAGGACACGTTGAAGGTATGTTTGCTCCTGTCTGCGTGCGTATTTGTGTGTGTGCACGTGTTTCTCCGGGTCCAACTTCCACCTGCGGCTCATCTGGGCACCATGGTATATACCACGGGTCAGACGGCATCTTCATGTGACATCATGTGACCATTGTTTTGTAGTGACATGAATGAAGCATTATATTATTCATATACATGCCGATGATCAGCATTTGTAGATTTTTGGAAGCAGACCAAAGACTTAAGCATGCTGAAGCATGCTCCTAACAAGTAGGCTCAGATGGTCTACACTCTGTAGACTTACTATCATGAGCATGCCGATGTCCTCAGCTTCTCTCACAGAGCCTACACTCAGAGTAGACCATGATAGTGTGATAGATAGATTTATTAATTATATAATAGATTTAATTATTTATAATTATTTATTAATTTATATCATTTTATATCTGTGAGATAGTCAGACTCGTTAGCTATGCTTCAGAGTTCTCTCCCGCAGCTCCTTAGGTCATGAGGCGGTTCGTTTTTCCAGTATCAAGATCTTTGACCGAAAGGTGCCCTCCGGCTTGGTGACCGTTTTCCATGGTGAAATCATGGGCAAGAACTGTTTTTGATAGTTAAAACGTGTGTTAATGATCACAAATTGTTTTTGAGAGGCATTTGCTGATGGTAAATCTCGGTCAGTAGACAATGCTCAATGATGGCTGACCCTACATTCTTCTGATGGCAGTCATGATTGAGAAGCAAAGCTTTCAGTGGATTTGCTTGATGGGTGGGGCTCGGAGCATGTCAACCCTATGAATTTATTTTGACAAAGCTTGAACATTTGCAAATTGTAAGTTGGCACCCTCTAAAGATTTGGTTAGTTGGAAGAGCTGCCACAGCACCGTATTGCAACAGAGCGCGAAGCAGGGCCAAGCTCGCCAGGACCAACTTTCCAAGCCGAGGGCAGTTGAGCTTGATCAAGAATTAGTTGTGCTTCTTATCGATGGTAACTTATCTATGGTAATTATCTACGGTAATAGCAATACATTTCATGATATCAACATTTGTCATTTTTTGTTTTTGGGACGGTTAACATTGTGAAGGTTTAGCTAACCTTGGTTGACCAGCTGGATTTCTCCATTCGCTAGTTACCAATGAGTGGAAACAGAGTCTTTGTGAAGAATTTCCCAAGAGCAGCTGCAGAGGAACCAGGTCTCTCGCAGTGTGGTGATGTCAACATGACTTGTGGCGTTGGTTGCAACGGCGAAATTCTACTTGCGCCCTTCCACTGGGAATGGTTTGATTCATGGAGATGTGCAGAACCTTATTTTACTGATCGGTTTCCCGCATTCTTTCCGACCAAGCAAGTAACCATCCAGCTTGTGTATGAAACAGATCCAGATGTTGATGTGGGACGTTTCAGGCGCAGGTCCAGATTTGTTGAAAGAAGTTTGCACCTCGTGGCAGAGTCAACAAAGAGGATTCCGGGGAATCATCAAACATATATAGATTATATATAGATCATATAGCATTTCAATCCAAGCAGTGTAGCTCAGCGCTGTGGTCAAGGCATGTGTGATCCAACCGGGGTTGATGAGAACCATGATGAGAATTGATGAGAATGATGAGGATTGATGACCCATGACACCCAAAGATGGTGAACATTGAGGATGAGGATGTTCACAATCTTTGGGTGTCTTAGCTCAGAGCCCAAGATTGAGTAAGTTAGGCAAGGCCTGGACTGGAACATGGTCCGTGGTTGTGGTTGCCATAAATCACGGTAATCCTTGTTATATAGTTGGTGTTATCCCTCCTGCATGGCAAGGTATTCCCATCCAAAACCTTTGCGGTTCATAGCAGGTAGCACGATTCTGCCATACAAACTGAGCCAGTTGTGAAGCCAGTTGTACCAGCATCCGCATTTCATCAGGAGCAACTGCCAGCTGTTCCAACCGCATTGAACATAGGTCCACAAGCCTCTCAATGAGCCTGCCATTTGCATTCGAAGCGAACAGAATTCTCCCTACACTTGGTGGTTCCAGATCCTGGAAACCTCAGCCAATCATCCCAGATTGATCCCAAATATGGCTGAAGCGACTAGTCGGGTATATGATTTCGACCAGTTGCGACACCTGTCAAATAAGAAAATCTAGATCTTCCACTTGACTGAAAATGTCATCCGAAGCCAGCAGCCATTTTCAACCATCTACTGGGTCCGCTTGTGGTAACTGGGGTTCGGCGAGTGATCGTGCCCAGGAACTGCCATACATCATTGACTTATTTTTTACCTTGGGAACTTGCCGGAAATGGATCATTTTAGGCAAACAACCACGGATGACACGTAGCTATCTATCTGAAGTGAAGCGCTTTGATCACTTGGTTGTTGAAGTTCCAACATGTTGCAACAGTGTGGGGCGTAAGAGCTCAGGTTCTCGGAAGGTGTGTAGATATTTCGAGAAGAGATCAACAGGATGGGGCCCAGTTTTTTCTTTGGGTAACATCTTGACATATCTCAGTCATGTGAGTCATGTGCACAGTTTTTGGGTATTTCCCTCACAGAAATGACTGTTCCACGGGTGTGGCTCGTTTCCTAAGTCCGGAGTACTGTGGCAAGGAAACATTTCAGGGCTTTGGAAAGGTACCCCTTCTTAAGGTTTCCAACTTGATGACGAAGTTACCTTGGCACTGCTTTCGCAGTCAGCGTTGATGTACAGCATTTTGTTCAAGGCTATGTTAGGTCTGCCTGGGCATGCCCTTTGAACACCTACCTGACTTTATCAAGTGTGACAGTACGAGTGATGGTGACATGGGGCGATCCATACTGATCAGGAATCAGCTGCTTTTTGTTCCGGATTTTCATTGTTTTGCATGCTTTGCCGCTGTGACAAGGACGAAACGAGCGCCACATGTGCTGATGTTGCAACTGAGGGCAATGACGTTGCACCACGTGTTTGGTCGGTAGCTGATTGCCGGGTCGCGCAGGGCTGGGATTGGAGCAGAGCCGGTTGATGCGATGTTGCGCGGTAAAAGGTTTGCCCTTCTGGGTGCCTGCAGTTTTTTTTCTCCATGTAGATCTCTCCGCGCTTCACATGTTGGGTTGTTGGAAATCCCAGCTTTTGTGGTTGCTCCGGTGTGCGGGATGCCAATCGGTTTCGTGCATTGACTCTCGCAACTGTTGCAGGAATACACTCCAGACGGGGACTGTGACAACATCGTGTTTAGGTGCACGATGGCTGCTTGGGCTTGATCGGTTCCATGGTCGTGTCACGACGTGCCTTGAAGCTACTGTCAACAGTTGGTGCCTATGGATTTGTTCCCTGTCAACGATAATCCAATGTCACCGTTTCCTTTTGCCAGGGAATGCCAGTGAGTTGGCCACGGTTGGCAAAGAAGAAACGAGTCAATGTCAACACAGTGTTCCAGAACAGCTTGGCAACAACCTGCATCCCAAATGTTTGATATTTAGCGTTACTTGCTGCTGTTCCATTTGAGTAGCAACTACTGATCGGACTGATCGGCAGTAGAAATCGATAGTAAACAACAGAGTCCTACAATCATGCGACAACGGTGAAGACAGATTAAGACCAAACCCTAGAAAATTTCCGCGTTTTTCAGTGTTGCACTACTTTGATCTCCAATTTGTTGGGTTTGCCTCGTGTCTGCTCAGGAGTGGCATGGGGATCCGTCCATTTTCCTTCAAATGGCTGGAACTGCAGCTGGTGTCCAAGGCACAAGGGCAGAGCAAACTCAGAACGGTGAGTTCACCAAAGATAGGGGGATGCTACGTGCCACCATACGCCACCCAACTGAGCAAACACCCAAGACCCTGCAGAGAACGACACATTTGCTGTTGAGTCATTTGGAGAGATCGTTCGTATCACATTTTCAGACATGTTTCATGTTCAGATTGAAAGAGCGAATTCAACGCAATACATGCAACATATTCTTTGTTTGTCTTGGTCTACAATGTTCGGCATAAGTATCTACATCTATGATTTCAATGCCAGTAGGTCACCCATTTCCATGATTGGCATGGCAGTGGTAGCAACAAAGTTCATGAAAACAGGTGGGTTTTTTCACTGTGCTGCTAGAGCTGCAGGCTTAAATGGGGCTTCGGGCAGCACCACTCATCCAAGAAAGCACGGCTCAAATGTGGCATGACATGACGCTGTTGTGTTCAAATGCCCAACTCATTGGACTCTTGCGACAGGTGTGACGTTGAAGGGGCATCTCTTGATAGAGTTGGTCCACATGCTTCCATATCCTCCAATGTTCAAAGGAGTGCGTGGCTTGACTTTGCAGCATGCCGCAGCTGCAGTCTTTTGCTACCAATGATGTAGGTGTTGGACGCGGTGGATCCAGCGTGTCCAGTGACCCAGCCCAATCCAACATCCACCAGCCAACTGGTAGGGAACTCTATCCCCATCCTTTGGCTCAAACTTATAGCGCTATCTATTCTCATTTCCTTCAAAAGTTTATGTCTGTTTCTTAGATATACCATTGGCCATCCAAGGAACCACCACAGGAACCCCATACGATCCCCACCTTTCTTCGTATTTTTCTCCTCTCCTTAGGTTTGTTCTTTTTGGATCCGCCACACTTGGACTTGACCTTCTCCGGCGTGGGCAGCGATGTGTTGAATGCTGGCGTCACATAGCGGCAGATGAGTCGAGCAGGGCAGTGGGATCCCAGAAATGTAAACGTTCAAGGCGGGTTGTCACCTCGTAAACGAACTGGACCCTGCCTACCTTGGTCGTTTTGGATCACTTTCGTTTACAGGAACCCCCCCTCTCTCACTTTGAGAAACCATTTGCTATGAATCCATATGTGAAAAAATCAGACATGAAATCCATATGAATCTTCCCAAAGTAGTTTATCAAATGTTCATCTCCAGCATTGAAGTTCGAATCCTGTGGTAAATTCATGGTCAGCACCTTGTGATCCGACCCTCGGCCCAGGTCATTCAACGACGTATCATCGACGTTGTCCAAAGCCTCTTGGCGCTGCGAAGGATGGGATGGTGGTTAGATCGACGTTAGATCGGTTGAAGTTGGGCTAAAGTTGAGTGAAAGTTGGGTAATGGTTACAACTCTAAGTAAATGGTTAGGTGATGTTAGACGTTGATGGATTTCAATGATTCGTTGTTGGTTCGCTGAGGGGCTGATTAGTGATGATGAATGGTTCGCTTGGGATCAGCGAACTGCTTGGTTTATTGATTGGGGCTACAGTAATTTAATGCTTTGGCAAGAAACCATCCTGGATCATTGCGGATGAACCACCAACTTGATGGTTGATGGTGATGGTTGCGTGCTTAGTGGTTGTTCTACAGCTAAGAAAGGTCAATGCATCACAGAGCCATAGATTCGAAGACTTTTTGACTTTCATAAACCGATTTCAAGCTGGCTCAAGCAGATAGACTCTGGCGCCGCGACTGCATCTCCTAAGTCCATGGCGCTCCGCGGTGCTTTGCAGCTGAGTCGCTTGCGCATGATGACCATCGAACTGCCCCAGTTCTCCAAGAGTCGCTTCGCGCGCAGAGCGAATTTGATGGACGAGGACCGAGTGAAGTGGTACAATTGGAACCTCGCATGCATCGTCCTGACGGCCATTCCCTTCACGTGGATGTGGACGGTGAACTATCGCACCAGCGAAGAGGTGGAGATGATCTACCGCACCATGGATCCCATGGGGGTCCTGAAGATCAAGTACGACTTGAAGCTCTTCGGATCATAGGAACGACATAGAAATCCTTCGGAATGATTTGATGCTTGCAGAGCTGGTGCTGCTTGCAGTACAGCCACTCAAGTTCGGCAGGCGCCAGCAGAAATGCTGCCAGTGCCATTAGACTTTGAAGAACATAGCTGTTTTTATTCGATGAGATTGGAGGGCAGCCTGTCGTAGCCTAGCCCTTTCAGGACGCGCGTTTTGATGAGGGCAGCTCAGCTCTTGGAGAAAAAGAAAAAGAAAACGAGCAGATATCAGTCAGGATTCGAGTTGATCAATTCATGATTAGTCATGAATTAAGAAAAAGATTGGTTCTGGTAAGTTGGTAGTCGCTAAGCATGGCTGAGAATAGAGGACCAGAACCACTGACAACCACCAAATAAACGATGCCAAGAAAGCCAGTAATCGCGTCAGCCAAATGGTTTCTTGGGGCGTTCACACTATACTGTACCAGTTGCAAATGCATACAAGGGCTGTGTTTTTTTTGCACCTGCAGAGAAGCTGCCACCGGCATACCAGTTTAGCCCGGAAAATGGCCTTGCTGGCTAAAACAGTTCCTGCTGGTGGGGTCGTGATGGTATATTACTGCAATACAGGTTCGCAGGTCAGTTCGACTTGTCAGTGAGCCCACTTTTGGGAATAGATGGAATGGAGATGGAATTTGATTATCGCAACTGTTGACGGAGATGGAATGTCTCTTGCTAAGGCTAGCAAGTCTCTTGGAAATGACACCCATTGCTATCCGAGTATTGCAAGTGCTGAGGGTATCCTTTGTGATGTGCGCTGAGATTCATCTTGCGTTTTTGGTCTGTGTTTTTTCCGGATGTTCACAAGGGATAGCTGCTAGCTGGTTTCAGCTCCCAGCTACCACAGTTGGCAAGATATCCAGTCTGGCGTGGTTTATCATAACCCGAGGTTTAGGGTTCTTTGATTTGTGTTGATCCCTCACGCTTTCAATTCTTTGAAATCCATGAAATGTGGCATACGATGCTTGCATGATCATCAGTACCCAAAGCAGTTGACACCATGACTGGATCCTATTCATCCTAGATCATACCTGATGCTACCTGATGCCCTCATCCTACCTGCTCCTGTCCACTGCACTTGTGGTCTGTTGCCCTTGGTGCCCTGAACCGTGGATGGACCAGCTCAGTGATGGTTGATCTTGCTGAGGTGAGTTGGCGTGCCGAGTGGTTGCTCCGAAGTTCATGGGTTTTAAGTCCCTCGGAAGTGAAAGTCCCAGCCAGACTGGGCTTCAAGATAGTGATGAGATGTGATGACATGTGATGACCAGGATGAATAGAACGATAACGGATGGATGGGATGGATGGATGGATGTGTGAATGGATGATCGACTAAGGATGGATGATTATGAAAATGATGAGAACAACAATACGACACGGGTTGTGGATACTCTTCTCCTGCTGATTACGGTGTGTTGTGAACAATTCTGATTTCGTTCCAGTTTTTGGTTGAGGGCTGATTCTTGTGGGTGGACATAATGGGGTCCTGGCCATTGAACACTGAGTAAACACTTCACTGTCGATTCATGGGCTACTTTCAATTGTTGACTCTTGTTGTTGACCCTTGGCAGCCCTATTCTTGTCAAGGTATCAACAAGCGTCAACCATCGGTGCTTGATAGTGCCCTGCTTCTCGACAATGGTCCTGGTTGGCTATCAGTTTTCAACTGCCACAATGGTTTATACATAGTTGCTAGTGCCGGTTGTTGATGGTTGCTGATGGTTGCTGATGGTTGCTGATGGTTGCTGATTGGTGTTGATGGTTGAAGCTTTGTGACTTCTTGATTTTCAGTGGTCACCCTTCCTCTCCAGGATGGTGAACACCGACATTTTTGCGATTACAAGTCCAGCGCCCGAAGGTGTCTCGGAACGGCCGGGGTGATCAAAACTGCTGCCTAGTGAATGAGACAAGAGTGGTCGACACCAAGGGAGCCAGCCATAACCAAGAACCAAACACAACCAACACTAGGTATCAAAAAAGTGGTTCTGGTTGGTTTGCTGATGTCAAAACTCTCCCATTTGGTCCCATTTGGTCTCACGGGAGTATTCCGCAAGGTGATACTAGACGCCTGCAAGGCAGTATGAAGGGACGATCGGCATGGAACTTTTACAACTGTGTACTGAAAGTACCACTTTGGCGTGAGCAGTGTTTTTTTTTTGGAGGGCAAGAATGATGCCCGATGGTGCCACAGTAGTGTTTCTAAATGGGTTTGCAAACCATGTACCCCACAAAAGTGTCTGTCTGCATTCGATCTACAATAAATGTAGAAAATTCAGGCTGTGAAACTGCCAACAAAGATTGCCGAGATTCTTCATCATTCACTTTCAGCGTGAGTGTTCAACATGAGGGAAGATGGTGTATCCATAACTCGTGGGCCCCAAAATGGTTGTGCAGCTGCCATTGTGGGACGGTAATACCCATCTTAGCATTAAAGGACATCAGTGTGCAGAAGTTTGGGCTTTCAAGGTCAGAGAGATTGGCGTTCGTCCAGGATAGATTTCCAGGTTTTTGAGCGTTCAGAGTGATGAAGGACGGTATATCAGATCAAGGAAGCGTCAGGGGCTCCACTTTTCTGTCAAACCTCATGCTTCAATTTTTGCTACATAGCCATTCATCCTTTTCCAGCGCTGTACTTGGTAGAACTCCTGGATTTTCGCTGATCAATCAGCATTCATCAGAACTTGTTTGCCAGTGACATTTGTGTTCTCTTCGTTCGTTTCGATGGGCCCCGTTGAATCGGAGCGCAGGCATTTTGCGCGTCACCGTTTGGAATGCCACAGACCTGTTGCCGATGGATGTGCCACTTGGAGTCCCAAAGAAGGAAGCATAGAAAACATGGGAGAGAGATAGTAAAAAAGGATAAAGAAGGGAAGAAACAGGGAAGATATAGGGAAGCATAAGAAGGAGAGAAAGGAAACATGGGGAAGATATAGGGAAGATGTAGGACAACATGGGAAGGAGAGGAAGCAGAGAGGAAGCTTCGTCCAAGAATCTCATCTCTCAGCGATTCGGAGCTCAGGAGCTTCTTCGGGAAAGGCACCTCCGATCCCTACGTGAAGATCCGTTGTGGCGGACACATCTTGAAGTCTTTGGGCATCATTGGGGGAGGGACGATGATGTCACAAGAAGAATTGTTCCATGCGAATTGTTTTGATGGAACATTTTTTCCGCTTAGGCAAAATTGTTCCAAGCGAATGTTTTCAATGGCACCAGGCAGAACTTCCAGAAGAATTTTGAAGAGGACAGAAGATAGTTTGGTCAATTCAAAATTTCCTAATTTTACGTTTAAGTATATTAGATTTTCTACTGTAGTTTTACATCTAACTTTTTTTAAGAGAGAAACTGCAACGGTTTGAAGTTTGTCCAATTCCCTGTGAGGTCGGAGACCTGTTGGAAGACGCTGAGTCCCGAGTTCAACTTCGTTGCGCAGCTCGGTGATTTCCACACGTTGCGTTCAAGTTGGGCGGTGTCATCAACCTGTGGCGTGTCGTTGACACTCCAAAGACGTGACCAAGGATGAAACGACTCAGGAAGAATTTTGAATGAATAGTTCTCAAGTCATAAATTGCACGTATGAGGAATGGTATAGCTACAGGTTGTTTGATTTGTTGAATGAGTCAACGATCGATCATCAACAAAACCAGCGCGTGCCGCATACCAGGAAGATATCAACTGAGTGTTGGTTGATTGTCCTTGTGGCTGGTGGCGGCACCGCTGAATTTGAGCCCTGATTTTCTGCTGGGACTTCTGCATCAAAACAGACTGATTTGTAGTAGTCCTGTTTACCGTTATGCCCGAAGTACCTAACAATGATTATCTCAATCTTGGGGAGGTTGTTTACTTGGAGATTGAATTTGTATGAATTTGTCGCGACGAGCTGTGCGCCTGCAACTGAGAAACCTTTGCGTTCAAGGTCCATGCCGATCTCCTCGTTGCACGATCAAAACATTGGCATCGAAATCTTCGATCAGGAGAAAGCGACAGCTTGGAGAGTTGATGATTCAGGATGCATTGCAATGCGTGTGTCAAAAGTGGAAAAAATCGCCAAGAGTATAAGGGAAGGAATGACATGGAATAGGCACCAACAATGGGTGAAACCATAGCCATGCCCCGAAGTCATACCAGAATTGATCTTATTTGGAAATTTGGCAAGCAAGACTTCGAGATAGGCACCGCTACCCTGACACGTACAGCAAATGCAGCAAACAGAAGCAATAGCTGAATCTGTTGCAGAGTAGTTGTTTTTGTGCATCATTTGTGTGATGGCGATGTTGCATCCAACACCCGTGTTTTTAGAATCCCAGCAACATGAAAATACAATGAAGTGTAAATGGAGAAATGCAGTAATTCCACGCAATTTCTATGTAAAAAACCTTGGTTGGCAGTTTGTCATGACGCGCGGCTGAATGCCTCCGCAGGACATCATCACCAGGGACGATTTCCTGGGCAAAGTGGTCCTTCCTGTGGACATGTTGGTGCCCTGATCCTGCAATCACCAAGGGCCTGGTTCCGCGTGGTGATTTCTCATGGGTTGGTTTGATCCGTGCATAGATTCCCGGTGTTCGACGTCATGGTTCACCACGGTTTGAATGACGGAGAGTGGGAACATATATGTGTTTACGCCATGTTCGGCGAGGTAGCTGCAACCGCGTTTCGGTTGTAACTATTGAACTGGGATTGACCGGGTGACCAAATCCACCCGACCAATGTTGGCTTTGGCTCATAACGTGTGTGGACATTGGCAGGCGAATATAATCAAATAGGTACCCAGGTATCCAAAATCCATGTTTATCCGAACGTCTTCATTCCAATCTGCATAAACTTTTGGCATTTTTTGACGTATTTTGATTTCCGGGCGCAGACTGGGTGCCTACAGACATTGTTTCTCTGTTCTCTGGTTCAGCTCAGGCAACTTGGGGCGGACATAAGAAAGTCACCGTTCAACTGCGCAACGATGCCGGGGAGAAAGGTTCCCTGGCTTGGAGGTCATAAGTCTCAGGTTGATCTTGAGGAAAAGCCGTGCCAATTGGAAGTTTGGAAGCTACCAAGGCATGTAATGTTTTTTTGACTCTAGCATCCGTTCTTTGAAGTGAAATGAGAGGTTGGACAGGTAGGGCACTCTTTGCTGCGATCCACCGGGCTGAAGACTGCGACAAGATGCAACATGTAAGGTTTCAAAAAGCTTACAGTTCTGTAATGTTTTTTAAAACTATCTACATTATCTACAGAAGATACCTCACCAGAAAAAAAAGGCTGTATGAGGCTGTACATAAATGAAAAGCCACAGCAGAGAAAAAATCGCTCAGGAAAGAACGGCAGCGTTTGCCTAAGTGCAGAATGGCAACCGTTGGTGAAGAAGAGCGAGGTCCACCACAGTGGTATCATTGACGTTGGAGTTTCTTGGCTGCCAGTGATTTCTGCATGAAAAGGCAGAGCAAGGGATGCCAAGATGAGCCAAGATGATTCAAGATGATCCAAGACTCCTTTTTTAAAGACAGCCCAGTTGATCACCGAAATGAAATGTGCCACCGAAATCAGAGAAGTCAGATTTGGACAAAGCCTTCGAAGACATCAGGGATTTAGAATGCGATGGGTTCATCGAACTGCCAGGTTTACTCTGCCATGAATGTGCCGAACCTGGGACCCTATGCAAAGCACCTGGGACCGTTGGAAGTTGCGATGGCGCTGCGGTGTGCTGCGTTGTGTTTTGCCAGTTGGATTTTGCCTGGGTTCCTTCACGTTCCTTCTTCACGAAATTTTGGGGTTGGAGCCCATAAGCCACTCATTGGTGAGTGGTGAATCTATTACAGTTGCTTGTTCAGGGTTGTCTGCACTGGGTGAAAAAGTTGGTAAGAAATCACGGTGGCTCCTGACCATCATGTATCGGGATTGCGGCTGCATTTCTGCCCAATTCTGGGCTCAATCGCACTATCACCAAAGTTTCTTCTCTACATGGATTTCGTTGAGCCACTTTAATGCATACCTAGAGTAACATATCTAGAGTAAGCATTCGAGTATATAAGCATTAGAGTTCAACATATCATTTGAGTTCGATCTTACCGATGTTGCCACCTTCACGGAGGTTTTGGATCTCGGCGACCTGTACGGAGCTCATGCCGTGCTTCACCTCGGAACCTCAGACGAGCGAGCAGCAGTACAGCGCCAAGGTGCGAAGCCGCGGGGGAAATCTTCAACCCAGGGAAAACGGGGGGAAAATCCGATGAAAATCCGATGAAAACTTATGAAAAAACATGTGAACCCCCCGGAAATTCAATGAAGAACCTGTTTTAAACAATAAACAACTCCTGGGAGTCCGATGAAAACAAGATTTCGATCTGGGCTTCCAACTGATTCTCGTTTTCAGGTGCATGACCGAGCAGAAGTAGATGATGGTGATGTTCCCCTTCTGCATCGTCTCAAGGAGAAGAAAGACATTTTGCAGCTTGGCCCTTCATGGTAGCCACGTGTGCATCACTTGAATTTGGAGAGTCAAACCCATGAGCTCAGAATCAAAATGAGAAATCATGCAATGCCATTGGAATCTCAGTGGATCCAATGATTTCTTGGCTTACACGTTTTGAATTCCGGTAGCTTTCAAGATTTGTTTGGACTTGAGGCTTCACATTGCCACCCATGGTTTAAGCCCAAGGGGCGTGTTCAATCAGCAATTTTAGCAGCCCAGCCACTGAACTCACAGGAATTCACACCTTTTGTCGCTTCCCGTCTTCCATCCTGCATGGTGCTGCCCAGGCGGAAGAAAGGTTTCAGCCACCGAGAGATTTGCGAGGTGCGTTGATGAGTGTCCTCAGTGGTACGCCCAATTCAGCGTTTCTGAAGCATGATGAAGCATTTCTTGGTGCTTGGGTCCCAAGATCAACGGGGATGCCGAAATGCTGCCATCCGAAGCGGGAGGGCATTCCCCACTGAGAAATGATGCCCCCTTGAGGTGCCCTCAAGAAAATGCCCACCGTGAGGAACACGAATTAATCATTGCTGACATTTGCTGAGTGTTTTTCATTTACAGAAGATTCAATATGCTTCTAACTTATTGATATACACATAAGCTCTTCATATGATTTGAATTCAAACTTTAACGTAATGATATCTTAAAGAAAACATACATATTAAGACATTCAAGAAGTTCATATCCATATTATATAAGACATTGAAGAAGTTCATATCTTGTATAGACATTCATTACGTTTGTCAATCCCTGGAAGTTCAAGTGGTTCAAATTGGTAGCACCGTTTGGCCTTCAGGTCTTGGACCTGGACCCCGCAGAAACCGATCTTGACAACTTCGAAGTGGAACAGTCCCGGGGCTCGAAGGGAAGAAAGGGAAGAGAAAAGAGAGAAAAATGATGAGGAAAACATAATAAAGAAATTTAAGAGATAAAGTATGAAGTATGATAAAGTAATAAAGAATAAGAGTATGATGAAGAAAAGAGAAAAGAAGAACAAGAAGGTGAAGAGAAAGAGTAGAAGAACATAGAGGAACAGAGGAAGGAGAAGAACAATATAACGAGAATATAGAGTATAGTAGAAAGAGAGAGAGAGAGAGAGAGAGGGAGAGAGAGAGAGAGAGAGAGAGAGGGGGGAGAGAGAGAGAGAGAGAGAGAGAGAGAGAGAGAGAGAGAGAGAGAGAGAGAGAGAGAGAGAGAGAGAGAGAGAGAGAGAGAGAGAGAGAGAGAGAGAGAGAGAGAGAGAAGGAGAGAGAGAGAGAGAGAGAGAGAGAGAAGGAGAGAAGGAAAAGAGGTTCCACAGGAGAGATTACTGGGGGGAGGTTCTGGGCGGATGACAACGAGATTCTGAGATAAATCGAGATGAGCATCTCTCACTAAATGACGATGGAGAGAGAGAGAGAGAGATCTCTCACTAGAGTTGCCAGAGATGAGAAGTTCTTATCCGATCTAGATTCCAGGTGATGATGAGAACTGAGAGAATGGGATCTTTCACAAGGGACCACAAGTATCAGTATTAGAGATAACCACCAGGGATAAATCGTCTCGCAAGGGACACAGAGAATCGGATAAGTATAAAGTGGACAACAAACACTAGAGCAGAAATCAGATTATATAGTAGGCGGATTAGATGATTAGCTTTTGAGAATGGGCAAGTGGAATTGCCAACATGCAACAACAATCAGCACACTCGGAGCCACACAAATAGGAATCCTCAAAGAAAGACAATCCACAGCCAGCGACTAGGGCAATAACCACAAAAAAACTGGTGTTCCTCAGTAAAGACGATCGTGCATGTGTCTCGCTGTTTCATTATCTTTCAACCATTCTGCTTTGTCAACCACGCAACTGCCGTTGGTTGAAATATCTTGAAATGAATGAGATCTTTGGGAGATTTGGTCAGGCCGCAAGTCACTTAATGCTCACATCCCCCGGGTTGCGGAGGGTCCGATCCCAACATGCTCCATTGTAATTGTGTGTGTTTCGGAGATCGGTGCAATGGAAGAAAGATTCCGTTATCCTTGAACGGCTCTCGCCCAACCACCCAGATCATTTGTAGCGTGCTTCCTGGGACGGCTTAAGGGAGGATAGTCTTGTTGTTAGAGTTCTCACCCACCTCGCTTTGGATCCTGATGACACTTCAAATCACTTCTCACTTGCCATTGCTGGCCCTTCATGGCTCGTTTTCGACTGAATCCTCTGAGGTTGAATGGCATTCATGTGGCACGTTGGCGCCGATCCATCCAGTTCTTATCCAAGAAGGCAGGTGTGGGAACTGTCACTGGGATTCACTGGGTCTAATCAACCCACTGGCTCACAAGGTTGATTGGAAAACCTGGTTTTTGTGCAATTTTTTCAAGATCCTGTGAGGCAATACGGGTCCCATGTAAATGCACAGTGGGGCTGTGGGAAGTGTGGTGCCCGTTACACTGTTACCCATTTGGGTTTCACCGCGTCACAAAGCTTGAGGCTGACTCGGCCGAACTCACCTTGACAGTCATGGCACAGGGAGCCGATCAACCGAAACCTGTGGAATTGGGCAGCTTCACACGTGACTCAGCTGTGACCTGTCCTGTGATTCTTTTAGACTTCAAAATCTTCAATTCGGCTTAAAGGGTTGGGCATGTCCCATGGCAAGTTTAGAGGACTGGGGCTGTTGGGGATGACACAGGATGTCAACCATTCGGACTCATGCTCTACTAACTCTGCATGAAGGGAAGCCGTCAAGATGATTCGGTTCATATAATGGGTCCTGCTGA
>VSDK01006495.1:102868-125400 GCA_009767595.1 Symbiodinium kawagutii | reverse complement strand
TGCTGAAATTGTTGTTTTTCCAAATGTAATTCATGTTTATCATTTTATACAATGTTTATCATTTCTGGGTGTTGTTGCCATTTGTAACACGGTATTTCTTCAGCTTAGCCGTTGATCGGCACTGGATACTGCATCAATGAACGAAGCGATTCAAGGATACCCAGTGCGTCTAACACAGGGCCACCCATCGTTGGAGTGGCATGTAACATTGCCGCAGCGGGCTTTGCAAAAAGGTGGTACCTATCAAGGAAATGCAAATGCAATCATGAACACGCGGTGTTCGACAGAATTCTGCTCCAAAACTGGTGGCTTGATGTTTTTTCTTTTTCAACCTCTGCACCTCTGTGTTTGGGTCACCCCGAGAATCATCATTTTCCAAAAGCAAACGCAGGAAAGCCGTACTTGAGCAGACACACAACTCAGCTTCGCAATAGATACAGCTGGTACACCATCCATGGTTTTACCACATACCCCATGTTTACCTCCTCGGTTTCTCCTCAGCCTCTTGATCCTCAGGTCATATGTCGGAAGTGGTGAAAAGCCCTGGTCTTTTCTACACCGAGACGGTGCGACTTCCAAAGACCGAGATCTTGGTTTACTTCAAGATCCATTTGCATGACCTCGCTGAGGCTGTGCCCGTAGGGATGCAGCTTCTGTAGCTATCGGGACCGGAGAAGATCGAAGATTTCTTGGGATATTTCCGTGACCTTCTGAGATGTTTGTGGTAAGACAGGGGTGTGGATCATCCGAGTGTATCCAGATGTATCCATGATATCAAGTTCCAGTTCATTGCGTTGTGTCGTGGCATCTGACTTGTGGCATTGCTCGTTGAACTGCAGGGCCCAGATGAATTCGAAACTATCAGAATTAAATAGATTGCTTTGCTATGCTTTGCTCGTGTTTTTTTTGAACCGCTATTTAATTCCCTGGTTTATGATGCTCATGGGGACATAGTGACATAGTGGGGATCACAACATCCAAGATGCTACGACATCGAAAAAGGCAAACACATGATATACCTTCGGTTTCTATCATTTGTATATCATCCGTGTGAAGGCTTGTGGGTGTGGCTATGTGTTTTTGTTGGCATTTCAACATGTTTCCTTTGATGTGTTTATTTGTTCATCCAATCTACTTAGCTCTTGTGAGAAAGGCCAACTTGGTTATTTGTTCATTTATGTGGCCTGTGCGCATTAGCTCCTCACAGATATGACTCGTATGCACTTTCGTCCAGTGACCCCATGAGCGTTCCAATTTTGAAGGCCAAGATGCCGGTGGTTCCTGCCAGGTCTCTGTTGCAGGAAAGCCTGTCTTTTGGCAGCATGGGGGTTGCGTGTCGAAACGCCAGGGTTTTACTAAGAAGACATGTTTAGATTCTTCTGAAAATGTTTGATAGTATTTGATTCTGGAGATTCTGCGATTTATGGTACTGTAGGTTAGATCACGTTAGATCCCATTCGCAAGACTTGCAACATTCGGAAATTGGCAAGGACTACCAGTGGCGTTATCTCAGCGACCTGATTCCTGAGTCAAATGTAACTTCACCCGGGGGTTGGGATTGCCTCAGGCCGTAGGAATCGCTGCAGTGTTGGAAAGGTGATGCCAACGGTGACCATGTGATACCATGTGGCTGGGGTAGGAAGTCGATATTTGCAGGTGCTCAGTGTGATACTCTCAGATGTTTGACCTTCCAACGGTTGATAAAGCTATGAAATAAGATTTCAACAGGTACTGTATTCTAGTAACACTGGCAGGGATGATAATCAAACAGCACCACACGAAATACGCTGTCACCTTTGACCCACATCCAGGGCCTTCGGGGTACCTTTGCTTGCCCAGGAAAGACAGAAGACCTACCGCACTGTGCTTTGGCAGTCGGACGTGGCATCCACAAACCAAATTTTTGGTTTGACAATGGCGCTGGTTGATTAAGCCAAAAAAATTGGGGATGAATAGATCCATCATAGCAAACAATGGCGAAGATTGTACTAAATTGCTGGTGGTTTCTTCCAAGAGGCTGTGCGTTTTGCTTAGTTTGCATCATGTTGGTGGGCCATTGTTTCAAGATCAAACTGATTCAGAGACCCTGCTACGTGCCGATGTTTTGATCTATTTCACAGGGGATGCTCCGTGGCTTATCATAGGAGGTTATGTAGCTACCTGTAAGATGTTATTGATTATCATCCTCCGTTACAACATACGTTGAACCACTTCTATCAGAAGCGCTGCCTATTGTTTTCATCCTCCATGTTTGTCGGTTCCATTGGTTATATAATTTATCCCCTGCCCAGGGTGCAATATTCGTACCGTTCCCTGAATATCAGCAGTATCATGCTGTTGGTTAGGTGAAGAACCCAGTCATCCAAAGGTGTATATCGGTTTGTTTTTGAGCATCTAAGATGCAAGTTACCTAACTTCAGGGAACTCCACAGGGGAAGCCACTTGAAGACTGTCTGCCGTCAGGATGCTCTGGGCGACACTCACAGTGTGACGTCCTTATGAGCACAGCGGACGAGGGTTTCACGCTTCGTTAGACCTTGGCAACGTTGAGAGTTGTCGTGATGGTTGGAACGGGCAGGTTGGAGCTGCCTGAAAGATCCCAAAAGCATCAACTTGGTCTATGCAGGTCTTAGATGTGACTCTGGCTGGTTAGCTTTTTCGTGTGGCGATTTGGTATAGGACCTACAAGGGCCAAATTGTCACGCAGATTCGTATGCCTTAGAACTAGGGCTTGACTGATGACCCCCGCATTGAAGATGAAATGATAGCAAAGCTCATTTGCTTAGAAGTGAACCGCAATTGAAGTCCATGCAAACATGAATATGCTATTGTATAAGTACCTATACATGGATTCATCTAGCTATCTATTTCTGTGTATCTCTATCTCTGTCTCTAACTCTATCTCTATCCCTCTCTCTATATTTCTTCATTTCTTCATCTCTTCATCTCTGTCTCCATCTCCATCTCCATCTCCATCTCCATCTCTATCTCTATCTATCTATCTATCTATCTATCGATCTATCTATCCATCTATCTATCTATCGAGCTATCTCTATCTATATCCATCTTGCTTTTTCTCCGTGCGCCAACATCTGCGTAGCCGACCAGCATTTCCCTCTCTTGAGATCAACAGACTTCAGATATCTTCAGATTGCTGGGTCTCTCCAAAGACGTTGCCATGGGCAGATTTTTGTCTTTTTTGCTGTAGCCAATTACCTGGGACACGCGATCCCTGGTCGTTGGTGAGACTTTCTTGTTTTTGCTGACCTTTGGTGTCCGAATGGGTCAAAGGTCGGAGCTAGCCAATCCTATCTATCTATCTATCGATCTATCTATCCATCTATCTATCTATCGAGCTATCTCTATCTATATCCATCTTGCTTTTTCTCCGTGCGCCAACATCTGCGTAGCCGACCAGCATTTCCCTCTCTTGAGATCAACAGACTTCAGATATCTTCAGATTGCTGGGTCTCTCCAAAGACGTTGCCATGGGCAGATTTTTGTCTTTTTTGCTGTAGCCAATTACCTGGGACACGCGATCCCTGGTCGTTGGTGAGACTTTCTTGTTTTTGCTGACCTTTGGTGTCCGAATGGGTCAAAGGTCGGAGCTAGCCAATCCGGAAGCAACTGAGTTTCACAGCCAGTTTTCAACAGGACCCTTCCAGCATCGCATCAAGCAGAAAGTAAAGATGCTGGATGGGTTGGCATTTTTCCATGCTTAACATCACCTAAGTTGTTGCAATGCTTGGTGGTTGACTGTTGAGCTGGCCGGTGCTGTGGTCCACGAAGAGTGGTTCACCCATGGGTTGGCTCTTAGGCGTGAAGCAGATGGCAAGCAGATGGCAAGCAGATGGCAAGCAGATGGCACGCAGCCGCTCCGAAGGGGGCGACCCGGATATCTCAACACTCTAAACTTAGCCAAATCAGAAACATTTGTGGGCAATGATTGTATAATGATTGTCATAGATTTACTAAGTTTAGGATTAATCGCATCATGAACCCCAGAGCCACCACGGGCTTGTTAATACTGGGGTAACATTGACACCGTGAACACTGTGGACTTGTTTCAGTAGCTACTGGATCAAAACTGATCCTTCTTTTGATGTACATCCGAAGGGCGGGATGCTCAGAGAACAACGATCATCAGTAAGTATGATGATTAAGGGCGATCCATTCATGACGATGGTCAATTATTGTCGATGGTATTGAATGAGAGTCATAGAGGAGGAGTGTTTCATTGTTCACCATCTTGACCACAGCAATTATCAGGCATCAGGAGCCATCATCTCAAGCCATTATCAACATGAGCCTCTTGGCATTTGGACCATCTGCGCTATCACTGCTTGAGCCTTCTCTCAACTGCACCAATGAAGGTTGCTGAGATTGCTGATTGGACATCATTTCCTCCTTCCTTTTTCCGCTCTTTGCAGATTTTCTTCCGCAGTTTTTCCTTAAAAAGAACAGCTGCTGTGCTGCATTCTGAAGCGGCGTGGAAGGAGGAGATTCTCCGCACCGCAGAAGCGCTGCGGAAAGCGCTTTAGTACTGGGACACCCGACGAAAAGAGGAGCTGCTTGGGACGACGGTGCGTCATCCGAAGTTCTTCCAGAGGTTTTCGCAGCAGAGACGGTGCTGCAGTGACCTGATTAAGAGAAGGAGCATCCTGCGTCATCAGAAGTTGGTTTTAAGTGCCGGCTGTGTCAGGTGGCAAACCCAGACCCAGCGCCTTACTGACGCAGAAGTATTACAAGTCGTGGTGGCCCAGCGTTGGGTTGAGCCAAGCAGTGACTTTGCATCAGGGCATGGCACCGCCAAAGAACCAATCTTGAAAAGGGGAACCGTGTGAGACCACTTTAGAAACCATCATAAACCATGCTTCAAGAATCGAAACCCAAGTAATTGTTTTCGTCCGCATGGCATAATTCCGCGTACTTTGTTTGTGTCGCAGACAGTGTAAATAACGTGATTCCAGCCATCGGAGGTGCGAGAAGGTGCTAACAAACTCCATGTTGACCATCATTGCGACATTTCTTCAGCTTTCAGGGCAGGGTGACAATGTTCAGAGCAAAAGTTGGTCGAGATGTATGGTCGAAAGGTTGCTGATTTTTTTCGCAGCTGTTTTCTGGAGACCACAGCGACGGTCGGAATGGCGATGTCAATCCCAAAGTTGGACATTTCGAAGCTCAGATTGAGACCGTTGCCTCTGTGTAAATTTAGATGTGCGATGAATCTACATGTGTGCTCATCTATGCATGTGTCAATATCACATTAGTCGGGCTTGAAAGGCGGCATTGATCCATGCCAATAGAATTGATGAGCGGGTCCACCAACCAAGCCCCTGACGCGACGCAGATATTGATATTGCCATGGAAGAAAGATGTTTGATCCACAAATAGGCATTCCATGGCATTCCATGGCATTCCTAACACCCAGAACCATAGGCCGCAGGCTTCCAGATCAAATGCGATCTGTTTTGGTGGATCAGTATGGATCAACCGTCATATCCTTGGCATATTTCATTAAATGAGTAGATTGGGAGATAGCGGCTGGTAGTTGACTTTGGAGTTGATGACGGTCATCCTTTGGCCAACTCGTGGTCATAGTTAGAATCAATCATATACTGTAGGATATATCCAAAATTTTCTTCAGCACCGGAAGATTGTTGCTAACTCGGATGATGGTGGCCATGCTTTGAAGAGAACCGTCGGGTGGAAACACCGTGAGCTCGTTGGGAAAATTTGGACGTCCCAACGAAACTTATTTGTAGCCAAAGAAGTTGTTGGTACCACCGCATTCCTGTTTAGATGGCTCGTGATTCATTGCAGTATCAAGTCTATCAAGATCTATCAAGTCTTCAGTCTTGTTCACTTGAAGCATATCATCATGAATTAGCAATCCCATTTGGGTGTCAATAACGATTGGGAATCATACGCAGTGAAGTGATTGATGATAACGGCATGTTTGTTGTGTTGATCATTGTCAATCCAGGTGGGATGGTTAATGATGCTTGGGAGTATCCGTAGTATGCATTTTTTGGATGTTCACATATCCGTACAGTATTTTACCGTTTACGCAAACTCAAATGGTAATTACACACGTATGCATATGCATGGAACATACATAATCCATAAAGATTCATAGATAGAAAATCATAGATACATGTATATAGTCGTAAATCTAGTCTAGTCTATTTCTCGCCTGTAGCTTAGCTGCACTTCTCTGACGGCGATGGAAAAAAAAATGTATATAGTCGTACAATCATATACTTCAAGATATTTAAGATGTAGTATGCATCTTTGATATAAACACATGTTGGAAGGAGAGACTTGAAGAAATGTTAAAGTTAGGGAGCCTATGAGTCACAGCCGCTGCGACTCAGGACCTTAGCTACCAAGGCACCTACCCGAAACTCATCCTCCAAGACACCAGAGACGCTTGGCCAGTTGAGGCCTAAACTGATGGGAAGGTCCAGTGCAAGTCCCAACGGGAATTCCAAGATTCCATGGCTCCCGGAAGAACCGGATGGAACTTTCTTCAAGTCAAGTGATGCTTCCATTGTTCGAAGAATTTCTGGGACCCGCTAAATTCGGAGTGTATGACCAGGAGGTACATTTTGGTGAAAGATTTGGGATGATTTCTACTTCACTTTTTGTGCGGTTAAAGTGAAGACTGATAAATTTTGCACTGCAAGAAATCGCTTCATTTTGGCTCAGTTGCTCAGAATGGCGCCCCGTTTTCGCAGCAGCGCCGCTCTCGCGGTGGTTTTGTTGCTGCCATGGTGGTTTGCCTTTGTAAATTCTCGTGGCACATCCCAACCAAAGGCAAGGCATGCAGGGCTTAGGACACACGGCATCCTCACCAGCACAGCTCTCTATGCGGAGGACAGTGAGCACGAGCAGGGCTTAGAACGTCCAGAGCTGCCGAATTCCACGGAGCTCATGTGCCGCCAAGCGGCGCAAGCAGTGATGAGAGCCTACAGAGATGGCTACACTCGACAGGCCGTGAGACTCAGATTGGATGCTGCCTATTCGGGACAAGAAGATTTGAAAGCCTTGCTGAAGGCAACACTTCCTTTGGCCAAATCTTTCGCAACGAAGCTTTGGAATGGAGAAGCACTGAGGGCGTTGAAGACATCTCTAGTGGATGATGATGTCACCACCCTGCTCTACAGACGCTCGGCAGCAGCGATTTTTGAAATGCACAAGAAAGACACTATCAAAACTGTATCATACCCCATTTCTTATCTATTTGCAAGCAAAAATATATTTAATCTATACTAATCTATGATTTTAGGATAGATGATGCATCTTTCGATTGCCCCGATACTCCGATGATGCTTTACGAAGTAATCCCGAGTGTTTTGTCGAACTTGTAGAGGCTCCAGATCTTCCCACGTATATGCTACCCCAAGCATCCCCAAGCTGTAAATTCAGCTCCAGTATCAACCCAACAGATCCCAAAGATGACAGCAACCCACAAGGTTGGTATCCACCAACCCCTTCCACTACAAATCTCCTGCCAGGAAGCTTGGTTTAGCCTACTGACGGCTCTTTTTAGGGGGTCCCAGCAAGCGTTGAATGCTAGAACTGGAGTAGTAATGATCACTGATCATTTGCTGCTATATTCCAACATACTAACTGCTTCTATTGCTCGAATGTTGTGGATGCATCTATATACATCCCTCGTGCTGCTTACTAACCATGATCTATTTGATTTATCATCTTTCCTTGGTGCCTTGGAAACCTTTCAGGAAATCATCAGCCACGTGCCATCCGAAGCACGGCACAGGAGAGGCAGACAACGCCCTGATGGATGCAGCGGTGCTGTACTTGCCCTCTAGAGAGGCGGGTTCCACACCCCTCAAGGGACCGTGGCTGAATGATGGTCAACACCTAAGCCAATTATACCAACAACGACCCATAACAAGGTTGATACCCATGCGTCGCCATGGACCAGAGAATGATGGTTGCTGATGCATCATTTGCAGTTGCTCTGTCACCAGCTGCTCACTAGTTGGAACTGGTTCATGACAATACTGGGATGTTGCTATCTTACATCCACCGCAACAAAGAAGAGCTGCATCACGCTGCATGTCTTAAGGACTCAAATCAGGCAATAAAGCTAATGTACCTAGAAACAGGCGGTCGGGGCCAAGGTGCGAACATGATGAAATGGACAGAGGGGTGCTACAAGTGTTCCACTTAATGCACATGCACCGTTTTTCACATGCAGCATATCTATATGATTTCAGGCTCCCAACTGGTTCCCCCTGAGCCCTGGTGCTTCCCGTAGCTGCAGGTGGTGACTTCTCCAAAGTTCACCAACTTTTTCCAAAGCGGGGCAGCACAGAAGTTGTGGGTTGGTATCGCGCATGATGATATCACAGCAATGCCTGGGAATTGCCGACATGTTGACGCAGTAAGCAGCATCATGATGGTTAACGGGCTCCCGGTTGCCTCTTGTAATCATCTGGAGGATCAAATTCTCGTAGCTGTTGGAGCTTACATCACTATCCGATGGGACTTGCATGGCGCAGTTGGCTTCGCTTCGGCTAGCCATGTCTCAGTAACAGCGCGTAAAAATTATGCTCTGCAATCCTGTACAAAACCATGTTCAACTGGTTCATCACAGCCATGCTTGATTCATGGCCGCTGTTGCATCGACTAACGCTGGTCATGTTGCAGTGATCAAAGGCATATCAAAAGCAGTGCAGCTGTGTGCTTTTTGGAGGCATGTTAGAGGCATTCCGATTTCCCCAAGCCGCCGGGGTCAACTGGGGGTCAACCTGGCGCAACAAAAAACAACCTTTTTGGATTGCTTTACGATGAAAATTGGAATGACATCCTCTGCTTTTGGGGCACGGCACTGCAAAACCAATGACCATGAAGACCACCCCCAAACTCTATCAGAAGTAGCTGTTGATGAAGCCGGGCAGAGTTCCTGCGAACGAAGTGAGTGGAGCAGGGCTTGGCACCTCCAAAAATCTCGTCCTGACCATGCGGCATCCAGCGCCCAGAGGAGACACATTTGGCAAAACCTGAAAATCAGAGATTTTAAGAATGTTTTTCACATTTTTGATTTTCAGAAACATATTTTACAAAGTTCTGCAGAGATGGTTCTTCAGATTTTGCTTGCGCGGTGTGTTGGGAGGGTTCCCGGCAAGATCTCCTTCATGGAAGATGCAGAAGTCAGGTTCTTCAATAAAACCTACTTTCGTCAATGTGTTCTCTTGGGAGCAGTCATGAAACTCCTGTCAGGTACATACACAAAGTATATTACCATTTCAATTTTTAGGTACTAAAGTCCATTGTAAGATGTCGCTTATCACAAGTTTATAAAGGTAATTTGCCTGAAATATTTCCTCACAATGGACATGGCCAGATGCTCCTTAAACCACATGAGCAAAAAACGCTCGCTTCCGTTGACTTGGGTGGCCCACTGGTTCAGGACTGGAAGTGCCTGCATCAAAACAGCTGTACCGAAACGTTTGGGTGTGCATCCCCTTAGGCAGACTAGCACTGCTGTGCCTTAACGTTTTGTACCTGAATGTATTGGACGGGTCATTTGGCGCAGCTTTAGGCACATCAAAAATGCCGTGCCTAAACGTATGTGCCTGGATGTGCCTGCGCTTAGGCACGTGAAAATTGCTTCGCCTAAACGTTTGTACCTGGATGTGATTGCATTGAAACTGCTGTGCCGAAACGTTTGCGCCTAGATGTTCCTGCCCTTCGGGACATTAGACTTGCTGTGGGAAAAAGGGCTCCTGGCTTTCGTTCTGCCCTTCTCGCGTTTCAACTTCCAACGCGGAAGCCCTTTTTTACCAGTCTCATGTTGCAACCGTCAGTGCCGTTTGCAGTTTTGAGGCATGGGAGATCGATTGGTAGTGGTCACAAACACGGAGAATGCCGCTGCCGGCTGGCGGGTTGAGAACATGGGTTCAGACTTCTTCGATGGCTCGGACTCTTGCGCTGCATTCTAGTGCCCCAAAGCATGGAGAGTGCCTCCCTCCATGTCTTCAGTCTATGTGTTCGATACTGTTTGCTAAATGTTTGGCATTTGCCAAGTGGCGTCAGCGTGCCAGAGTCGCCGTGGTCAAACTTCCAGAGAATAAGAAAGCTAGACATCCAAAGCCATACAGATTTTCGGGTAACTTGCGAGATCATCCAATGGTGAGTTAAGGGATTGTTTCAAATTATAGGCATAGGTTGCTTACTTGTTTCAATTGGGGTCGAGGTGGTTGGGGTTTCCCTGCATGGGATCCATGCTTTTCCAGCTCAACAGGGGCTACACGTTTGAGAACTTGCGTCAGACCTGGCTGTAGTTGAATGGGGGAATTGGCAGTTGAATTGAACTGATTGAACTGTAGATTTGAATGCTTCAAAATCTTTCATGAGTTGATAGAAACCATCCGCAGGACACAACCATTGTCATAATTTGCCATGAAAACAAGGCCTTTGCAAGCAGCCTTTTATGCTTCAGATATCATGCATGGATACAAACCACCTGCCATCGCACAAATGAAGGCTCGACTTCTTTCGAAGACAGACTTAGCCGCACCTCCTTTCTGATGTTTTAGTGGCTCCTTCTATCCTTCTTTTCAATTCTTTACATTTTCTGAAGAAAGTGGCTCCTTCTATCCTTCTTTTGAAAGAATTTGATTTTGATTGACATAGTGTTTTCTTTTCCAAGTTCCGTGATGGATTCCATCCCTGCCCAACTCCTACCGTTTCAGGATTTGGGTTTGGAGGTGTGCCGGGTCTTTGCCCAGCAGAGTTACTACTACCAGCTGGTGCCGATCAACAACTGGCAGGTCACCTTCTTCCGGGCCTATCCCTTTCCTTGGGAGCCACTTGGCAGCTGTGATATATAGCTTCTCTCGTAAATTTACAATGAAAGCATGGTATGCAAAGGGTTTGTGGATGGCCAAGTCAGTGATGGTTGGCGAATCCGTTGATTTATTTTTGGGTCAGCTGATGCTTGATACCAATCCCACCATGAGGATTGATGTTTGCTCAATGAACAACAAAGCATGGCGAACGGCTGGGTCATCTCAGGTGTGAGGAATAGCTGTCTTCAACAATTTTCACGCAAAAACAGATGTCAGATGTCAGTCGGGGACTGATGGCTCTCGCTGTGTGCTTCAGCAATAGCAGGAGGGCATAGGAAGACATGACGAATGGAAGGATGTCAAGGATGTCAATGATCAAATTTTTTGGAGATCCTCAAAGGGCCACCCTCACATTGTGAAAAAACGAGGCACTGCTTCACCGCTTAGAAATGGATCCACAGGCTCCAATGCCGGCGTCCTGTGGAGTCCCAACCCAATACCCCTAAAAAACATAACAAGAAGGACAAGATGCTTCTAGATGCGCTAGATGGAACAGAAACAGGACAGGCATTCAAAAGAGAGGTGACAACTACTGAGCCAATGGCTGATTTTCATTCCTTGAACGTTGGCTGAGGTTGTGGATTGAAGACCTGGAGTTCAACTTAGTGAAGTTGGGTGAGTCGGAGCGCAAGCCCAGCTACGATCAGATCATGGCATGGATGGAGGAGTATGAACAAAGCGCTGGTGTCCAAGCATTTCAGACACTTGCCATCAGCTTGCTGATGTTGTGGTGATGAATGGTGATGGTGAATTAACGATGGGTGATGATGGCTAATGATGTCCAACAGTCTGACCGTGACTAATCATGCTGAGAAGAGGTTAGGATGTTTGATGATGGTTAGTGGCAGTGATGAGCTGATGTGCAGTTTGCACTCTTTGATTTTTGTTCATGACAGTTGCTGAGCGGGAAATGATGCTTTGTAGCGGTTGATCCCTAGATTGGCTGAATTAGTTTGAGTATATGTGTTTTCTTTTACGATGGATCAAGCCATTGAACAACCTGTAGGTTTGATAGTTGATGTTAGTTTATTTTTGATTATTGGCTTCTTATTGAAATTATCAACCATGGCAAACCATCAACTCCAAGGGGGACATCCATCAAGGGGGAGATGCATGGTAGTGACCCTCTAGACATGGCGGGTGATTTCTTTGCCATTGGTAAAGTCAAAGTTGATGTTGAGAGCTCTGAAACGTTGAAAAATGGCCTCTCCGTTTCATGTTTGGCGCGGGGAGAGCAGTTGATAAGCTCGAATTAGAAACGCACGGCCACGAGAGCTCCTACCACTTCTCCCATTACATACTCAAGCCAGTGGGGTACATCATTGAGACCAGAGACTTCATAGTTTCCTTCAAGGTCAGATGCTGTGATTTCACCAGAAGTAGCCGGCTGCATAATGATTCGGGCTATCACTTGGCACTTGGAATAGGAAAGAGAAACATTTCCCCTTGGCCAAGGCACGTTTTGCTGCCAGGAAAGTGAGCAAACTCTTGAGAGACAACCAGGAGAAGTTGGATCCCAACGAAGCCAGTGGATTGGCCGTGAGCACATGAGGAAATGCCAGTGCAAATGATGTGCGACTCGCAGTTCTTAAAACTGCAATTCTGACTCCCCAAAGACATGGTAAAAACATCCCAAATCCAAAGCCCGAAAGTGAAAGATGAAAAATGGCGAAACATTGTGAAGCATGATGAAGATAGGTGAAGTGGACTCGTTTAGTGAACGGTTTGCAAAAGGTGTCTCAACAAGTGGGGATGTCAGTCGCGTTTCAATTTTCTTGCACATTTTCTCCTCGAGTTGGACTCGGTCTGCTTTTTTTCCTCACTCGTGGGAGGGTGCTACCATCGTTCATTGCATGATCAGTTCACCGTTGAGGGATTATGAGAAAGATGATGGAGAAGTTGAAGATGATGGTAATGATCATGATGCGGCAAATGTTGGAAATGTCTACCTGAACCCAACAAATAGTAGGAATATGTAGGATGCTCGTGTCTTTTGTGAAGTTACATTGCCCGTGTTGATTGAAGACAGCTCAGAGTCCCACGTTGATGCTCCACCATGCGAAGCTTTTCACGTAGTTCGCGCTGAAACATCATGAAACATCCACGTGTTGCATGTGTTGACCATGCATAGCAACCCACGAGTGAGAAAGGGATAGCCTTGTTTCACAACCACGGATTCGCTAGCGTTCGGCAGATGCATTTGGCGGTTCTTTGACGCGCTGCAACAATGAAGCACAGTCAAAATGAGAAAAGATGATGGACTGCCACCATCATAGTTCACAAGTTCCAGCATTTGCTGTGGACTGCCACCATCATAGCCACATTTTGCTATCACAGCAGTGTTATGAACCAACATTTGATGAATCCACAAAGGCCCACTTGAGGCTTTCACCCAAGCTCAGGTGCTGAAGAATTTCCCCCGTTGAGTGTTACGATCTGTTACAGCTGTGGGGTTCGTAGGCGATTGACATGTTGCATCGGAAAGACCAAGTGTTGAGCCCAGGAGTTCACCTTTGCCCCTGATTAAGGCATTAAGGTTCATGAATGTTCATGAATTTATGAAGTATTCATGATGTCGGCGGACTTTAGTTCACGTCGATTAACAAGGTTCACCATTTGTGGTGAAATTGTGTTGGCAATTCTTCGCTATTTGGAGTTAATTGAGACTTTGGTTTTGAGATTCTAGCACTGCAGCGAGAGCGAATTCGACTTTTGAAGTCAGACCCCTTGCCATGCGTAAAAACCTCAACCTCTACAGATTTGGCCCTAGAATTCGAGTTTATCAGTCCTCACATCGTTGTTTTCATTGAAGTGAAACTTTTAGACTTCGGGGATGTTAGGCCAACATGGCTGCCTGTCAGCTGTACCACAACATGCTTCTGCCGAGCCAATGGCTTGCCGTTTTCGTGCCACCCGCCTCAATGGAAAGAAAAAGGAGCAGCTGATCAGGCTCAGATCTATGTCAAATAACAGCCAATCATACGATCGGAATAGAATCATAATCATTAGTAATTGACAATGTCATGATAGAATCATCATTCATGATTCATAATGCGCATAATGTCTCCTGTACAATATCAATACTGTATTGATACCATGTACACAAGCACCAATTGTATGATTAGATTAGGTCCGAACAAAAGACATGCACAAGACATGCAGAAGTGACAGTGGTAGAAGAGTCCCTGCGTCTTATGCTGATGTCTTTCCGGTTTTTTCAGTGCTGGAAAATCATTGATCTCGTAGAATCTTGCGAAGGGAGGGCTACATTTTCGTGATCACCACCGGTTGTAACATGATCATACAGGATCCTTATTGTTGTTGCCTTTATCGTGTTCACAATTGTTCACATGACTTCAATGGGTTTCCGTTGGCTATGGATTTTTGAAGCTAAACTTGTTTAAACTTGTCTACTTGTTGTTCCAATGAGTTCAATGGGTATCAACTGCTTGGGTGCATGGATAGGTATTTGCTCCGAGGAGATCAGTGCCAGTGTCGGCGCGCACGCGCATCGCGACCGCTGGGAAAGTGTCAGCCCTGACAAAGGCGGGTCCAAACAGAAACGGGAAGGGAACCAAAGCCGGGAAGTCTCAGAAACCGTTGATGCTCCAAACACCTTCAGAAACAGAAAAGGGGATCCCAACTGAACCCAGTGATGTTCCTGAAGAGAACTTCTGTTGGGTACAAGAGGGTGATCATGCCACGATTGCCGTAGCTGCCGTAGGATGATTTTTGCAGTGTGATCAGTAAGTTGTATCACTAGCCGATGGGAATGACCGCTGTGTTCAGAAGTCCTGTCAGGGTGACTGATGGCAGCCCCATAGCTTCCAGATTGTAACGGGAGATACCTATGATTAAGCTGATTGATTAAGTTGGACCTCCGATTGCTGGGGATTTGGCAACCAAGACGATTACAAAATAATACAAATCATTTGGACCGGGCGTGGTTTGACCGGATGGGACTCGGACTCGTGTGGAAGATGTTAAGTATAATGATTAACATGAGGAGTATAATCATTAATATGATTAGATGTTTGATTCAGAGAATTTGCTTATGTCGAGTTCATTTTTTTGGGCAAGGTCTATGAGCCGTCAGCTTTGAGCAGCGACAGCGATTCCGATGAAGATCGTCACGAAACGGTGCAACAGCTGAGGGTTCCACCGTTGCCGTTGCTGCTGGATGGTCACTGGGATCATTTCAGTAGCAGCTGGAGCAGCTGGTTGAAGGAGGAATAGACATGGGCCAGTGGGTTGCTGTTTGATGCTGTGGCGCATGGTGTAAGCCGAGCCAAGAAGGGTATGAGGATGCCATGTTGCATCATGAAGCATGTTGCCTACTTAGCAATGAGCAACATGTTGAGAACCTTGCCATGGCTTCAGGCAAGACATAAGCCCTTGTTGATGGCCAATTTGTAGCAGTGTCATTACCATCAGTGACCATCTCAAGTCAATGTCTTTGATTTCGAGACTTATCCTAATATCCGCAAGCATCTTTGAGTCACGATTGTCATGGGCGTTTCAATTGGCGCCATTGTTTCTGTAAATATGCTATTGTCATGTCAACCATTGCTGTCTTGCGATCGCTCGTTTTTTCCGTCGCAATTACTTTCATTGTTGGCATGATCATCATTATCATTATATCGATTATCTTCATTGCTATCATCAGGATGATTGTCCAAAAAGTGCGGATACAACTCGTGAGGCCAAGGAAGGAGATGGAATCAGTATCCGATGGCCATTTTTGGTATATTCACCATCGTAATTGTGGTTTCCAATACGCATCATTGGCCACCACTTTGCAGCCAGCGCATCAGACGAGAAGGTAGCAGCTCACTTGTTGCTCACATCACTCGCCCTAGCCATGTGATCCGTAGTTTTAGATGGTTGAGCTACCAGAAGGATGTCATCACAGGGTCAGATATCCCATGATATCCAGACTTGTCACTGGTCCCTCACCAAGTGCATCCAACTGCGAGGCAAATGCGGCTTACCTTCCAAGCCATTTTGCGTTCCAGCGCCACGTCCGACTTTGAACTGCGTGCATGAGGAGCACCCGGTCGGGCGCTGGTGCATGACCGACAGGAACATAAAGAAACATGTTGGTTTTGATGGTTGGGTTATGTTGGGTCAAAGTTGTTACTTGAATGTCGTGAATGTGCAATGTATTGCGTCGCTGCTGGATAATTGGTATAGCACGATCTGAGAAAGTCATAGTGTGGTTGGCAAGCAGCCATATGGTGGACATATCAAGAAATCAACATGGAAACTGTCGCAGTAAGTGCTGCAGTTAGAGGGGGAACCCGAATAGGCAATGATTTTCAGGTTTATGTAGCGAAAGCACTCCGGGAGCGGTCGGTGTCTCCTGCACGCATCATCGTCATGACCGTCATCATGATCGCCATCATGATCGTCATCATGATCGTCATCATGATCGTCATCATCATCGTCGTCATCATGATCAACATCAACGTCAACATCACCAGCAGCAGCAGCAACATCCGGCGCGTGGGGATTGCGAAATGCGAAGTAATGCGAATCAGCAATCTTAGGGAGGTAGGCGGGGGAACCTGTAAACTTCTGACGGCTGCTCATGTCGCACGCATAGCGCTTGAGTATGGCTTCTGTGTGCGAGTAGGCTCTGTCACATTTTGTTGTAGGTTGCATGTGCACCCTGCAACTGCAACAGCAAGTGCAACAGCATTTTGTCCAATTTACAAAGTTGAAAGTATCAATGCAAAGTGCTTGTCCCAATTGTAGCCAGTGTCAGTTGGGGCAGTTGAAACTTGAAACCTATTGAAATCTGTGGAAACTGGAGATATTTGGCAACGAACCATGGAGACATCGCTAGGACTCGATGCTCTCCAGCGATGAGCTTTTGAGTTCCAGCGAAGAGGAGGAACTGCTGGTGGAATGCGCCTTGGGCCATGCAACGACATGCAAAGCGAAGATTTGGGCCGACAAATTCCAATCATTTCATATCAGTTTAAATCACTTCGTCAAAATGTCATCAGGCTTTTGGGGCGCGTTGGAACCTTGCCCACTTAGTCTTGAGAATTTAGGACGTTGCTTTCCCAAGCACAAATTATCCACAGCAGGCGCAACATCACACTTTCAAGTCCAAAGTGATAAGTGCCAGTAGCGGAAGCATTATTCACAGGGAAGGAAATGCACAGGGAATATAAGCGTATATACTCAGGGAAAACCTGCAGTCATGCCGCCAAAACTCAATTGCCACACATTACATTGTCATGCAAAGAAAGAACCTACTCAACGTGGACCAGGGTGCTGCCCAAGCATAGTGTATCCTCAGCATATTCCTGAAAGTTCACTACTCTCAAAGCACATCAGCGCAATCTGATGCTCCTAACATACCCTAGGTTGGAGCCAGCCTTTCCTCGCTGTTTGAGATACTGAGGGGTGCCCAAGGGGTGGCCAAGGGATGCCTTCTCTTGTTGAGTTCGATGGTTCGATGGTTCGATGCAGGTGACGAAATGGATGCAGTGCCTTCCCACCGATCTGCACTCGTTCCGCTGTCCTTCCGAAGTGTTTTGCAATCCGAGGCACGTGGAAGCTGTCGATGCACCAAAAAAAAATGTTGGTTGAGTTGGTTGGATGGTTGGTTTTAGCTTAAGTTGCAACATTTGACGATCTTTGAGGTTGAGATTAGCCCAAGGGAACCGTTATCTCAATGTGTTTAAATTGATTGTATTTGCGTATTTGGAACGCAGGGGGCTTGGCAAGGCATCGGACCGACCGGCTCCATGGTGTCCAGTTTGCATTTTCGCTTTGATGTTGATGAAAAAAGAAACAGTTAGATGCATGCATTGCATGGAGCACCTTTGATCATCTTTGCATCTCTTGTGGTTTTCAACATGTTTGGATCAAATGCCTTGCTCCAAGGGTTTGGTGCTACTTGATGACACCACTGGTGGATTTCGATCAGTTGGTGCTTATTATCTCCTACATTCTCCTATATATCATTGATACTGTCCGATTTCACCGGAGATGTGGCTCCAGCTTCAAGTTTCTCGCGCGACGAGCCAAGTTTCTCCATGAGTCGAAGTGACGGGGGCCTTGAGAACGCTCCAATGCCTGATGAACTTGTCACCGTCATCGGCGATTCGTTGGATGTTCAGGTGCTTTCCGGCTCTGCTTCGAGCGACGAAAGTGAGGAGCTGGACCAAGACGCTTTGACGCGACGACAAATTTCGTTTTTCAAAAATTTTGTTGTGCAGATGGATGTTACAAGACCAGAAATTGTGAGGGTGATGCCCGTGTTTCGAGCCTTTGAGCAGCGCTTTAGCGCCTTGCGTGATCCCACCGGTGGCGATCTCTACTTCAAGAGTCACAGTAGCAACACCATCTCTGTCTTTTGGAGTCATTCCTGGCACGGCAGTCGGTGGCTCAAGATTTTGACGCTTATCACCATTTACAATGGTCAGCCGGCTATCGTTTTGGGCATGTCCTTTGCTACCGTGATCATGGTATTGTTCTGGTTACAGGTCCTACCTGGTTTCAACCGTGGGGAATGGGGCCCTTTTTCATGCTGGGCTTTGTGCTCTGGAGTGGTTGTCACCACTCTGGTGATGATCTTTTGGAGGCCTCGAGCTCGTGTCTTCCTCGACCGCATTTGCATCAGTCATTCGGATGCTCAATTGAAAGCTGAATCCGTACTTAGTCTAGCAGGACTGCTGAGAAGATCTGATTCGATGCTGATTCTTTGGGATCCCACTTGGACGCAGAGGTTGTGGTGTTTGTTTGAGCTTGCGGCCTTCTTGAGAAGCAGGACAGATCGAAAGAAGTTGGTCATCATTCCCACCTTGGTAGGTCCTGTTCGGATTGGAGCCTTCTTGGTTGCCGCAGCCACAGGAATTCCTATCACCATGTGGCCAGTGAGAAATGAAATTAATTCGGTGGCGGGAATGGCATTTTTGGTCTTGCTCGCAGGAGTAGCGGTTGGTTATGTGCTCACAAGCACTCTGCGGAGTTATTTTCGAGACTTAGATACCATGAAGGAGCAACTGTTTTCGATCTCATTTGATACGGCTATGTGTGCCTGCTGTACCACAGATCATGTCGATGAATCAGGTCGTCCTCTTATGTGTGACAGGCTGCTTGTAAAGGAATGTGTTGGCATTTGGTTTGATGGCTTGGAAGAGTTTGAAAGGATCGTTCGATCTGATATTCTGGAGGTCTTGGTTTCGAACCTCGAGGAACAAGTTATGACAACAAAGTCAACCATCGCAGTTTGTATACCCTTTATGTGGAGTCTAATGGACCTGGCTTCGAGCAATTTCAACATTCCAGGACCCATCTGGGGTCGCAGTGGTGCAGGCCACCTGTTAGATGGTCTGATTATTTGGCTGGTGATGACGGTCGTGTACAAGAACTGGCTCCTGCTCGTTTGCAAACTCACCCGAGCGAAACCACGAAGTTGGTGCTTGGAATTCTTGAAGAATTCGCTGGTCGTTTGGAGTGTGGGCCTCCAAGCGGCGATTGTTATGACGCTTTATGTCCTTACGATGGAATTTCCTACTCCCCTCGGATTGCCTATCTTCTTTCTGGTCTCAACACCGATCTATGTCTGTTTTGCATGGGGCCTTGGTCGGGTCATCAAGACACTCTGCGAGAGAAACGAGACTCGCAGAGGACTTTGAGTTCTGGGTCAGCCCAAGAGTCCCTCCGTCGCTAGGCCCATCTAGGCCCTAATAGAAGGATCTTGTCTCACCACATCTCACCACATCTCACCACGTCCCAGAAAAAGGCTCTGCGGGGAGATTTGGGTGAGGTTTCTGTTGGCTTCCAAGTCATGTCCCAATGCCCAGCCAGCTTATAGTTGGTTTGATGGACATGTTTTAGCCGCGGTTCGTTTTTAAGCCCTGCACTTCAAAGTACTTCTCGCAGTTCCAGCTCTTGCGACAGCACAAAACTCAGCACTGGAAGCCATGACAGGCACCTACTCAGATCTCCGTTGACTTGACGGTGATGTCCAAAGCCAGTCGATGCTCGGCGAGAGCACTTGATGTCAGCAGGGCTTGATGGGCAGCGCACACCTAGGGACAGATAAAAGATGATGATTCAGATGGATACCTCTGATGATCATGGCTCAGAATGATTCAGATAGATCATGATAGATCAATAGACTCAGGATCGACAGACTGATTAAAGGCACACAGATTGAACTAGACAGAAACACATTGCAGATGAAACTGGATCAATAGGAAGAATCAGATAGATGGAGTTGGATCACTATCAATACATAGAACTAGAGGATTAAATGCGTAGATGGAACCAAAATGAATTAATTAGATGGAAAGATAGCAGCAGTTAAATCGACAAAACTAGATAGAATCAGATAGATGGATAGGCAGATAGAAAGATATAGATGGATAGATGGGAATTGATAGATAGAAAGATAGATAGGATTTGAGTTGGTTGACTGTACAGGATTTACATAGACGGAAATAGGTTGGAGGATACAATTAGATCGGCAGACTTGCGGAGATACAGGAATAGGATTGGACAGAAAGAAGCAGATATCATTTGTGAGATGGGTTGAGAGGTGGAATCACAGAATCCACTATATTGATAGAAGTTAGAAGATAGCTCAGATAGGGAGAAATTGGCTGACCAACAGATGTTTGTGATTCTGAGATGGTCTATGACACTATGACAAATGCTATTGCAACGTTAGCTGCCGACGCTGTACAAGCATTTAAACAGTTTTGGCAATTTATTTTGCGACTTTTTTCTTGACTTCGGCACCCAAGTTTTGACAGCACATATGCTATTAAAGTCATAGCATGAGTTCTGAACAAGATCTACCAACACCTCCCAAGACAAACATGCACCAACCAACTCCACAGCACAAACATAGACTAACATACACAAAGATACACAAACATCCCGCCGGACCGGAAACCGTGCAGGTGAAATGGTATGTTTCTGGAAAAACTTGTATTTCGCCTCTGCGAAACAATGAAAATGGTCTTGTCAATTCATGGAAAAAATCAGCTGGTTAATTGAAGCTTTTTTTAATGAAATGTAGTTTTTCCCATAGGAAAACTTAGATTTGTGTGCAAACAAGTCGGATCAGGTTGGACTATCGCCTCGGTATATTTTTCACCGACTGTTAAGTGAGCGAACGGTCTCTTTGCCCATGTCTTTGCAGCAGTGAATGTATCTCCACTGCCACATCTTACTGTACAGAACCAAATCCTTGTGTTTGGCTCCGAGGCTCTTGGGAATATATGTCTTCAAAGAAGACCAAGCACCATCGATGGTGTGCAACGAACGTTAACATGCCCCACCCACCCCAACCCCACACCCATGACGTGACGTAGCAAACACTGCATGCGCGGTGTGCAACGAACGTAAAAAAGGTGCATTTCGCGTGCACGGTTTTCGGTCCGGTGGCATAAACATCCTATATCTCCACCACCCTCCAAGTGTCACACCATCCGCCCCGAGGTTGTGCTAGCGCCAGCGGCTTGGGAGCAATGGCTGGCGGTGCTGGTGGCGCCTTTGTGGGACTTCTCTCAGGCGAGGTCTCAAAACTTTGAACCAAACAGATCTTTAAGTAAAAAACAGATCTTTAAGTAAACATTCTTACATTGAAATTGCATTTTGCATTGTTTTATTTCAAGCTTTCGTAGCTTTCGTAGCTTTCATGTCTCGAAATCGCCTAGGCATCATCCCTGCACCATTGACCTTCGGCCTTTCAGTGCCCATCAACGCTGGCATTGGCAGCATTGGCGGAATGAAGCTTGGGAATCAGCGTAAGGTTCTTCAATGATTGCTGAAACTGGCTATTCAGGATTTTCATGTTCATCACTGATGATTTCTGACGCCAATGTTGAATCATCCAGTGTTAGGGGTGCGGATCGGTGCCAAATTATGTCACAGAAAGAGAAGTTGAATGAACATCAATCCCAACAAGATTATTCTGCATATTTTTGGATTTCCATCAGGGTGTAGGGATTATGTATGCCCATGTTTCACATGATGCTGGACTGAACGTGCTAGATTCTTTTTGAGGGGAAATCTGCTGGAGGAGCTGAAAAGATTGGCAAAAGTGTGGGTTTCCCGCACCTTTGAACAGAGTGATTGTGTGGAAAAAGATTTTTGTTGGTGACTATCTCTTGGTGATTGGTTGGCCATCCCCTATGCCATGGATCAACCACTGATGAAGCGACTCCCTGCGTTGCATGGCTACGGCTTGGTCGGAGACCTCACGCTGATTGGCCGTAACCACCATCCGTCACCTATAGCTGGCACCATCCGTCACCTATCCCTGGAAGGACGCCATTGCTTCGAGGATCATGGGCACAGCCGGCGGGTTGATTTGCCAAAGCCTGGATGTGGTGGAGATAGACGTCGGGATCTCGGAATGGGCAACTTGCGAAACCTCAGACGTGGATTGGGAAGCTCTGAGCTATTCATTTTCTTCTCCCTTGGGAAGCTCCTTCTCCGCTGTGAGAGGAGAAAATCTCCTCGTACCACAGCTGGATGTTCTACTTGCTGGTTCAATCTGATGTACCAAACTACTTGCTTTAACTCATCTTCTTGACTTTCTTTGAGCCCTGTTTTACTCCACTCTCATTCTATACTTCTCTTTCTTCCCTTACCCTGCTTCTTTTCTTCTTT
>VSDK01006495.1:43548-94557 GCA_009767595.1 Symbiodinium kawagutii | reverse complement strand
GGGAAAGAGACTTCAGTGAGGCGAAGGCAAAGTAGACATCGAGAAGGAGACTTATTGAAGATATGAAGAAGGGAATGCACTGAACGGTAAAGAAGTATTGAGTATTCTGGTGGTTCCTCAAAGTAGTGGGGCCTGGCACGGCAAAGCATGGATCATCAGGGATCCAAGCTCGGAAAGGGTGATCGGCGGGCATGTCCACAAGAGACATAGGTTTGTCCAGAAGTTGTACCCACAACTTGAGCCTGCAGAGAAGAAGAAGAAGAAGAAGAAGAAGAAGAAGAAGAAGAAGGAAAACTTGATTGTTTTCAAGCAAACATTTGTTATTGAAAATGTCAATCGTTGTTAATGAATGATCATTGGGATGGAACATCTCTTGTCAATCTTTGTTAATGAATTGATCCTTGGGATGGTTGGATGCTTGGATGGGGCGCCAGGTGGATGTCCATGGAGGCTTCTCCATGTTACAGCGGCAAGCTGGGCAAGCGCGGCATGTGAAGCCCTGGGATGCGAATCGTTATCTCTTGGCGAACTTTCACAAATCTGGAGCCTGGGCTGAGAATCGACCGAACCAGTTGGTATGTGAAGCCAATTCATCCACAGAAATCACGAGTTGTCTGGGCTACGAACCAGTTGGTATCAACGTGTATCAACCAGCAACCAGTATATGATGATTGTCACCTTGAATATTAGACAAGACGGGGCCTCTTAGCCATGTATTGAGGGGTGGCACTTGTTACTCCAAGATACCAAGTTGTATCAGCTCTCAACGAGGGCTCCATTGGCTCACTGGAGTCACTGGAGTTACTGAGATTTGCCGAAGCAGGGGTGTGCCAGGTGATGCTGACAGATGGTGACAGGCTTAAAAAGAATCACAGGTCAAAACAAATGAAAGCCATGCTGCCTCCCGTGCTGGGTCATGCTGGGTCCCATGCTGGATCATGTTGGCTGATATGGAGTTGACATGCCTGCGCTATCAGATTCCATGGGCTGGGAATAGAAACCACGGACCCACCCTTCTTGTTGCTGGACATTAGCCATTATAAGTCTATGTTGCAAACATGATTACCTTATGATTGACTCAATCACTATCATGATCCGCCGCTGGGTCCCCTCTCTGCAATGATATTGGACAAAGACAACACCAACATTGTGCTTGTCATATTGGTTCACATTACTCATATTTCAGCGCATTGCTATGCATATCTATTGCATACCTATTGCATAGATGTTCTACCTGCATTGCACATTGTGACAGCCATTCAAGGTGTGCATCTTAGTGGAGGACGCTGAGCGGCAATGGTCATCTTGACGGCAGGATTTTGATCGGTTGGTTTGGTTTGTGTGTTGAGCTTGGCTAAGCTTTGCTTTTTGAGGGTCAGGATTGGTTAGGATTCGTTTGGACGGGTTCTTTCAAGTTGGGCGCAGAGAATGCTCCATCCGAATAGGTCATGGGATGTGGAATCAATGAAACAGCGATCATGAAAAATAACGCAGACAGAGGCATTCAAGGCAGTGGGAAGCTGCTGTCGCTCAAGCACTGGGCCGTACGCAGCAAGACTCGAGGATGAACTCTCGGATATGTTTGTCCCGCAGTTTCCGCACTGTCAATGGTCATTTTTGTGCGGAGATGATTGGCACAGAGAAAGAAAGGAGTCATGCAAGGGTGAAGCACTTCCCCTCTCAGGAATTTTCTTCGGCATTTTTATGACGCTCAACGTCCCAGTGAACTTAGTTGGTTCCTTGCCTGGAAGCGTTGACTGCGATCACAGCTGCGATGGTCTGATTGCGGTGAGAGCAGAAATTCGTACTAGAGATTAATAAAGTACCACGAGTGTCACAGTACGAACTCTAATATCAAGGATTTGCTAAGTCACGGATCTGATATCTTTAAGATTCTTTAAGTATTCAAGAATAGTAAACAGTATTTTAAAAGTACTTCAAACCCCCTGGACGCCCCAGCAAAAAAGTACTTCAAGTGTGCACTCGTGTCCTCGTGACTCGCTTGCAGGGAACGTGGTGTATCCATGCTCTTTGGTGAACACGTGCTTCAATGCGGAGGCACCTGTGAGGCAAATCACAGAGCCTTGGCAGCGGTAGCTGTGCATGGCCATGGTGGCCATGGTGGCCATGGTGGCCATGGTGGCCATTTGCTGGTCGCTAATGATCTCTCCTCAAACCTTGTCACATCGCGTCCTTGGTAGCCTTGCATCTGATAACATTTAGCAGTCACTACTCACTGATACAGAAATTCAATGAAAGTCATTTTGTTTCTTTGTGTTTCTGTGTTTCTTGGCATTTTCTGGTCATATAGGTCACTTCCGTTTGAGAATGGGAATTCAGGAATTCACTGCAATTTTGGTGGATCTTTGGACCGGAATAAAGCCCAGCGACTGGTTTGACAGTGCAATTTGTCCTCTCGGTGTTCGCATTTTTTGCATGTCTTTATTGGCACCCGTGTGTTTTTAGGAACACACGGTCTGAAAAGGATGTTTGAATAGGCTGACCCTGAGTATATGCATTTTCGCAGCTCTGGATGAGATGCAAGGGGGGGTTCCAGACCTTTAAGCGCCCTCAAGTTTCATCATTTTGCTTACCTCGGTTAGAGAATGAAAGAAGTAATTTTTGGAAAATCTATTTTTTGGAATCCCTTGGGTTCCTTCCTCCGTGAAAAACAATTCCAAAATGGCTTGACTTTACGGATTTCTCCCAAAACGGCCATAGATCCACAGCGTCATGGCTCCTCCTGGCTGTCCCAGGACGGTTTCAACGTCTCTATGGCGCAGGAGGACTTGAGCCGATGGTTCCAGTGCAACTGCGGCCGGGTTGAGACCAAGTTACAGTAATTCATGGCGACTAAGAATGGTTGCTGTGTTGGCCGCGGTGGTGAACAGTTAATGCTAAGGGTTCACAATGTTAGGTTGATAGCCTGCCAACGGTTCCAGTATGAGGCTCACAAAACGTCTCGTCTCCTACCTTGTAGGCTGTAAACTGACCAATGCCAATGGCTGTTGGAATCCGCCAGGATTGCAGATAATTATGAGGAGTACACCGACAGAAATGAAATAGGCGACCAGTTTAAGGATTGGCTAGTGGCTATAACGAGCTGACACTTTGTTAAAGTAGGATTCAAGCAAAAGAACTAGTTGCGGATACAAGTTTGACATGTTTGTTTTTTACGTAAGCGCGTTGAATTGGTATCGCTTGATCAAGCTTTTCAAATGTGAAGCATTTGCCGCACTCTTGCGGAATCCTGGAGGAGCAAAGGCGGTACAAGAATCCGGTTCTGCTGACCATTTCCGTGAGGGACCCTTTGGTCATGGTGGCGCCGCTTGTTTGCCATGAAGTTCACGTTCTGCTTGTGCTGTGCTGTAAGCCACTTGCACATTCACCTATCAACACCTATCAAATCCTATCAACACGTGTGAAGTTCATGTGAAGAGGGATACTGTGGACGCTGCCTTGAGGTCTGCGTATTGTTACCATCACAGTGGCCAGGAACCTTTGAACAAGCAGCTTTGCCCTGTTTGAACGGTTGCTTTGGTTTTGATCGAACCTTTCAACAGTCGCTTATGGCATCGTTACATTTGCAGCAAAAGTTTTGAAACAGAGAGAGAGAGAGAGGGAGACATGTTCAACCTGGGAAAACCTTGGGAATCTGCCAGGATCTTTCCCCAGCAGGAGATTAAGACGATGGGCTTTGAGAACGGCACCAGCTTCGTGGCAGACAGGTGTGGAATCAGCTTGGAGGATTGCCACCTTGCCCTGAGAATGTCATGTCACCAAAGAGGAATTGGCTGCGTAGCAACCCCTGCAACATCTTGGGGTGTCTTGTGGTACTGCCTTTTGCCCCTAAAGTCCTTGGAGGACCTGGGTGATATTGGGTGATCTCTTTGTACGAGCCGATCATTAAGACTTTCTGCTCTTGAAAATCATGATTTGCCAGCCCGAAGTCGTAAGGAGTTGGCGGCCCCACACAATCTTTGATTGTTCCACGAAATCACACATTGCTTTCACTTCTCGTGATCACGTTCACGAGTAGTGGTGAATCCTTTCAACGTTCCCATTGAATCTCATTCCTTTCTTTGCTTTCAGAATTGACTCCTCCCATTGAAAGGATTCACATGAATTCACCATATGGATTGAGTTTTCGCAGGCTCCTCCCTTTCATCCAGAACATGGCCACTGCCCTGCACGATCCGACCATTCATTCCCATGCGCTGAGTTTTGAACGTGACTTAGCTGACTGCAGCGACGGTGCTTCCCAAGATACCCCCCCTTCCGTTCAATTTCCTGGATGTTGCATTCTTTTGCTTAGTGGTTTGATCAATTCTTTTTGTTTCCAAAGTTGTGAATGGAGACTCTGAAGCCTTGAACCACACAGGTCCACGACCCCCAACACCATTTGTTGACCATATTGTTACCTTGAGGTGCTGTAGGTCCCCCACCTACACCCCCAGCCTCCCTTAACCATTTGCTTACCATGTTGCTCCCTTGCCTATGTAGTTTGCTGCTGTTTGAGAACATTGCTGTGATGGATGTCTTGCCGGAGCTGACATTTCCTAGCTGTTGGACATGATTGCTGGTGAAGCATACAATTTAACATGGTGTAACAACATACAAGAACACCACTACACGACACTGGATTTGCCAAGGGCTGACAGAGTCTTCAGACGGTTTTGACCAAGAAGTCAACAACTGGATGGACTTCCTGCAGCTTGGCTGCAAGCTTTTGGGCTAGGAGTTTCCACTGCCATGTTTGGCATGAAGCTGTACGACTGCAACTCTGCGAGATCAAACATGTGTTCAAGACTGTTTTTCTTAAGTGGGCTACTTGGCCAGTCCTTGACACCATACATCAGTTTTGCCTGGCTAAAGACTTTGTGGAGCAAGGGATCCTTGTTTCGTTATTGTAATTACATTGTAGGAGTTGAGGGGCCCAGCCTCCGATGGGCGTGACGGATTCAGATCTGCCGGCATAGCTTCTTCGATCTCTTCGCTGCAGACCTTGAGCACTCTTGGGTTTTCATGCTTGGAATGAGCATCTTGGAATTCCTGTTTGAGTTTATCAGCATAGTGAGGTCAACAAGGATAATACTGAAGGAAGCCTGTCAACACAAGAATTGGTGTCCTGATTGAAGTCAGCAAAAACTTCACCAGCGTTATGCATTGGCCCAAAAATGGAAAGTTTTGGGAGAGTTTTGGGAAAGTCCTGGGAAACCGGTCCAGTTGAAGATGTTTGAAGTACTGAGCTTCGCCCCAACTCTGAGGTTCCCGCATCAACTCATCACGGAAGATGAGCGCCAGCGAGCCTTGGAGGTTTCTTGGACGAGTGCCACGTTTGGGACCCCTTCGAATCCGCCGCAAAGATCAGTAGATGTAAGATGCAAAGGGGGTGATGTATGGTGATATTTGTTGATATTGAAGGAAGTTTGGAAGTCAAGCGTCCGACTTATAGAAAGTTGCAGCCTGCAATGCAGAAGAGAGGTCCAGAAAGAGATATATGTGCATGACAGCTAGGAAGCGCACAACATGTTGTGTTTTCACTAGTTTTGTACTCTGAGATTGTCGAAAAGTAGGCTCGGTAAACCGGTGGGTGTAGAGGTTTGCAGCAAGTGGCGCAAAAGTTGCACTGTGGCGCCAAGCACACTTGCAAGCCAAACTCGTAAGAGCTGTCATGTTTGTACCATTTTGGAAGTTCACACCAAGGCCAGTTGAACATGATGTAGATGGGTAGGAAATTTATTTCTGCCCTCTTGTTCAGAAACAGAATTCAGTGAATTCATCACTTTCTTTGCATTTGGCATTTGTTTTTCATTCCCTTATTTCGTTCTTTGCATCCCCACCTCTGAGGCTGTGCGTACCTTCGACCAGAGACGAAACCCATCCACAATCGCAGGGCAGCATACGTGCCCGGGCACACTGCATGCTGTGCTGCGGAGAATGACGGGAATTTGGGGTGGCTTATTTTGGCTAGGAGCAATAGGGAAGTAGGAGCAAGAATGGCACAATAAGGTCCAGTTCTTTTCCCCCCGCAAACTTCAAACCATCATTTTCCCATTCCAAATTGACCATCAATCAAGAAGCAGTAAACGACCATCCTTGCGGACGCTGCGTGTGGTTATGTCGTGATGAACTTGTGACCTTTTCCGGCCTACACAAAGACCCCAAATAATGATTAGGTTTAAGCAAACTCTGGAGGCGCGTTGCACCCATGACTCACTGGACCGGCACCCATGAAACGGAATTTCTTTTTTTGTATGGAATGCCAACACAAACTTCACATGCACAGCACCTTGTTTCTTTGTGTGTTTCCTGGGCGCACAGACGCAAAAACTAAACTGGCTGCCTCATCTCAGAAACCCAAGACCCTCCTAACCTTTAGAACATCCTGGCGCCATCTAGAACCTCTTAAGCCTCAGGAACTATCTAAAGCCCTAATTGTCTCAGATACATGTTGCACGGTTCAGATCTGAGGAACAGCAAAGATTGTGAGCAGAAGGCATTGGCTGCTACCTTCAACATGGACGCTAATATGCTGAGGACTTTGGGTGGATAGGTTGGATAGAGTTGGATGCATGAAGGACAGCAGGCTTGCAATGGATCCTTAACTTGATTGTTGGCCGAATGAAAGATGTTGCTGGATGTTGTTCATAGCCTCGATGAATTATCAAGATGCATTTTTTTCCACAGATTTTGCATTGCCTTTACTCAGATTGCATCATGGCAAGCCAACACGCCCAGACATACAGGAGCCATAGTTTGCCAGGCAAAATCTGTCAGAAACTCTAGTTGGCTTTCAAGGCAATTAAAATACGATTGGACAAGTCCATCATGTCTAACATTGCGTGTTCTAACTATCGGACTTGGAGCCTCGTAGTGCTTCCTGAACCTGCCCAGCTGAAAGGAAGTTACAAGAACTGCGTGAGAAGTTGGGTTACACTGACAGGCCCAGCATCAAATGACTGCTCAACAAGGATTAGATCGCTTGGTGAGGTAAACACACTCCAAATCTCAACGTGAAGTTACATGAAGTTTGCTCTTTGTCAAAAAATAATCCTTTTTGAGCAAAAGCTCTACATGGCAAGGTCGGATCTGCAGGGACCCAAAGCCACTGTACAGAGAAGGCTATGCTAAGCTGTCGACCTTCGCTCAGAAAAAGCCCTGCCCAAGAGATATTTTTGCTCAATGAGAACTTGGCCACGAAGTTGGATCAAGGATTTTTCAAATATTTCAAATGATTCTACAAAATGCAAAGCTGATGTTCTGACCTCCCAAAGGGTTTAGCGTCTCCGTTCCGAGGCCAAACACCCCAGTGATCTTCCGAGCTCTGCAATCGCGGCCCGTGCTCCTGAGCCAAGTCATGGGAGTCAAAAACTCAGCGGGGCCCCGCCAATGCCAAGTCAATGAGAGGAGAGGAGTCCGAGAGCAGAGAAAAAGAGAGGAAAGGAGGAAAGAGAGAGAGGAAAGAAATGGAAAGAAGATGAAAGAACAGAGAAGCAGAGAGGAGAGGAGAGCATAGAGAAGCATAGAGAAGCATAGAGAAGCATAGAGAAGCATAGAGAAGCATAGAGAAGCATAGCTTAGTCCAGAAAAGGAGCAGGAGCCATGGTGAACCTCGTAGGCATGAGGAGTGTGGGCAGTTTTGGGATCACTCTAAGTGTCGGATCTGGAGGTGGTCAGCATGTTGCCATGTATATATCTTGGCATCGGCCCACATGGATATCTACACAGACGTTTCATGGTTGAGTTATACACTGTACACATCTATGTGCGATGTAAACACATCTGTGCAAACATGAACCAATTTTGGAGCTCAGCCACGTGTCACCGAGGCCGAGACGGGCCTCAAGGCATTGGTGGCAGGGCTGATTGTTCTTGGTGCCCAATGGCATTGGAGATAGATGAGACACGTTGCACCTATCACATCACATATGATTCGATCACGGTTTCTCATCACGTTTTCTCATCAAGTATGCCAGTTGCGTGATTGCCCTTTTTTGGAGTTTCCGTTGGTTTTTGGGTCCAGAACCGAACCTATTTCTCCAGCCACTTCAGCTGCACCTGGGGGATGTCCTCCTGGTGTCGCACAGGTCGGTGATGACGTAGAAGCGCTCAAGCCCGGACGTGCCTTGGCCGCTCCAAGATGGCATCAGCTGAAGAAAACCTATGCAACATCCATCAACTTCTCTGGTTGAGGACCCGGCTTTCCAAAGTGGAAGGTGTCAACAACATCAGAAGGTTATCATCATGCTGGCGCATTTGAAGCATTCACAGATAACAAAGAACTGAGTAACTGAGTGCTGCTAATCCCCAAGGTAAGCAGCCAGCAGCAGCTAAGGTTTCTTCAAAGAAACCTGGATTCCAAGTGCCCTCAGATCGACGGGATGCCGTCTAACGATGCTTTGTGAAGAGGCATTGATTTTGTTTTGCTACCGTGACAGGTGGGCGCGCATAGATCTGCATTTTCTCAAACTGCATGAAGTCTTCAATACTCTCTCCTCCACCATACGGCCCATCATTTTGGAGCCATCCCACGCTTGCAGCATCTTGACATCCCCTCAATGAATCTTGACATCCCTCCAGGTATGTGGAAGAAAGCAAAGGCGCGGCTGGAAACTCACATCCATGGAGATTCCCAAAACATGGAACTTCTTGGGCTCAAAAGCATCCTGTCTTGGGGTCACACCGAGTGAGTCACGCCATTTAAATGACCACATGTGAGCACGTAGTTCACATGTAGTTCGCCGTTAGCTCACACTTAGCTCACACTTAAAGACTTAGTTACTTACTCCACGGTGTACTAACGGGTTTTTGTTTATCACCGCACATTTAGAAGCTACTGTTCCCACGATGGAATGGCCAGGTAGTGGCTGTGAACTATGACGGCACCTATGACTTGCAGTACCTCAGACTTGGTGGATTCGGCTCCTAAAACTGGGGGACGCTGGAACGATTTTTAGTCAGAGTTGCTTTAGAATCATATTTGTTCCAAACGGATCTTGGCTGGTTTCTTTGAGCATATAGTATTAATTTGCCAACTAACGTATTGCAAGATTGCACCAGGATTGTCTTTATACTGCCCAATTCGTGGCAGGTTAAACAAACTCAAGTGGTTCTGCTCCAACTGCCATTTGATGATGAAGAAGAAGAAGAAGATGATGATGATGATGATGATCCATGGTCATCAATGGCTTATTAAACCGAGAATGCATAGTCATAGTTAGGTGCTACAAGGTACGCCCGTAGTCCATACATGTCCATACAATATAGTGTATGCATGTGTAGGCGAGATATTATACTTATACGACCCTCGTTGAATCAGAACAGTACACTGTATGAGCCTTTGGCACTGGCACTATGTCATGTTGGACGCCTGCAGTTTGAAGCTGCTGAGGTTCGAGATGAATTACGGACCCTACCGTGAACGGAGGACGCACATCCGGACTTCATAGGGAACAGCGACCGCTGAAAAAATGATATCTGAGTTCAAAATAGTTTGCTTGTCAAGGTTTGATTTTCGATGATGGCTACTCATTGTCAGAAGATGCTTAATTATTGTTTAACCATTGGTCACCAATGGTTTTCAAAAAGATGTTCTCCATCATTCCTGGGATCATGATGGATGACTATGGCACGGTTATGAGTGGATGACTATGGTGGATAAGTGACATCATAAATTTGTGATTGTTTTTGCAAATGTCACAGTCATGGTATGTTTTGCAACCCCTGGTCACCTATCCTGTGGCAAAGTGAGGCCAATAGTGACATTGCACGTCCCGGGCAAAACCACTGGATGCCCTGGCAAAAATGGTGCGATTTTTCATGGTTGACTAGGAGTGAAATCATGATGCATTACTGGCAAGCATGATGGTTGCAGTAGAGGTGACGATTGCTTCGAATCGAGTCTTAAACGAGGCTTCGTCCAAGTCATCACCCATGATGACTCAAGAAGTAGTTGGTCATTGCAACCTCTCATGACTCACGTGTCACTGTGTGTGTTTTGTCCTGAAGTGTTGTAATTCGGGGAGCATTCCTTTTTGGAAAGGACCAAGGGCCACAAGGGAACGCCCACACTGTCCTTGAGACCAAATGAGCAGTTCAAAGAGTGCCTTGGTCCTTGAAGGTTTTGAATGTGAACGCCATGTGAATGCCTTGCAAATGAAGTTTCTATGTGGTCCGAACTTTGAAATTTCTCCCACTTCTGATTTCAGGAGGGTCCTTGGACGCCCTGTGCCCCATGAGATCCTTGGCGAGCCGAGGTATGCGGCAGATCACATGCCGGCGTCCTTCCGTCTCTTCCAAGAGATGAATTATCAGCTCTCAGCGCCTTGGAGCGAAACTCACAACTTGTGACTCACAACTCACATCCGAAGAAAAGAATTTGTGATCCGTGCAACATTCTGTGCAACAATTGTTCTAAAATATCTTCATTCTTGTTTCAGAATCGACATTTGTGCAACTCTTTCCACAAGAAACAGAGTCTTAAGAAACACTACCACTTTAGGAGTGCCTTAACACCAGTCCAAGGTGCCACTTTAGGACTGGTTCACAGGTGGTTCATTTGTTCGACCTACGACCCGGATTTATCCACGGGTTGGATCTTGTCGTATGTTCAGCCTCTTTGCTCGAGAGATGGAGCAAGCTTTGCAAGGTGCCCCCGAGCAACATCCGGATGCCCGGCATGCTCGACCGCATCGCCAACATGTTGGAAGCCAAGATGGATCGTTGTGCCGTGTATTTGGTGGTAGTGGTGTTGATGAGGTTGGTAATCAAGATCATAATGGTGATGTTGATGTTGGTGAGTGGTGATGATGACGATGGCGTTGATGGTGACAGTGATAATGAAGGGGATGAATAGCATCAAAACTATATACAATGCTATACAATGATAGTTGTAGTTGATAGACTGAAGAACGTTGGAACATAACTGTATGAAATCACTGAAATTCAATTCGCATCCCTTGGCGGCGAAGGCAAGACACCGACGCAACACAAGACTGGTACCTTTGCTCCAACAAGACCTTCACCCTCACCAGGTGAGACGGGCCGGATCCGTGACTTGGGACATCCCTGGTGCAACGGCAAGACACGACTAGGAAGTGATGGAAGTGCTTGGATCATGGGAGAGAGAACCATCAGCATCGCCATGAGAACAGTGGAGCTTAGACAAAACTCAGCAGTGAACCCATCACAGTGGTGATCAAGCGATAGGGCAGCATGGCATGTGGCTCCAGCGATGCAGGAACCGCAAAAGCCACGAGTCGATAGCCTCAGAAGCTGCGAGTTTGCCCTGTCCCATGTTGTGATGGAAAAAGCATGAGAAAACTGATCCTCTCCTTTTACATGCCGTATGGATCCGCATGATGGATTCTAATGGATCCGCATGGATCCGCAGATATCGAGTTTGCAGGGTTCGAGTTATACGAATTGCAGGTGGCTGGAGAACGAGAACATTGCTGCATATGTGCATGCAGATATTTGTCAATTTACTTTAAGTAAAAGTAAATGAACATGTAGCAATGTAGCGTGTGATAGCGCTTGTGCATTGTAGCCAAATCCATGCACATTTTTTGACACTCAGGGTGGGACGCCTGGACGAGTACTGTCGGAGGTTTCTCTTTGGCTACCGATGGGTGCGCCTGTCACTGTCGGCTCAGAGGTGAGACCTGCCATGGTACAGAGGTGCATTTGATTTTGCATAGGAGCCGTGCAGGAGCCGTGCAGCCATGTTGGACCCAAGGTATTCGCAATTCGGCGAGTGTGCAAGTTCAGAAACGAGTGAAATGAAAAGTCATGTACCGTCATTGTTTTTTGCGCATGTACAATCGTTTTTGGAGTCTCAGGAATTGAACATTTCAACGATATATCCTAAATAATTGTCCACATTCTCAATTTGCTGGGGAGTCCATCGTTAAGCTATGCTGAGTGATTTTGGAAAGGCCATGTTCAGTAGACTTGTGTAGGCTATTGTGGCTGCGGTCGTGGGGATCCAGGATCCACATTGCATCAGCGCCTGAACAGATTTTGCCAACCGTTCTCGGCAGCTATGTTGGTCATTTCTTATAGCTATGGTTGTATGCTGTATGTTGTTGTTGCTGAACCCTTGTTCATCCTTTTTCATCATTGACATATCTTGACATGTCCCAAGATTCTTTGAGAACCAAGAAGTTTTGAAACCAGCACTTTGCGATATTTTCTCTGATAGAATAGAATCTGTGGGCATTTCTGATTCAGATTTTGTGGCCCGATCCACTTTTTGATTCATTTTGAAGGTCGAATTTTGGACATTACAACGCGCTACAACACCTGATGAACACTGGCACTTCGCCAGCGCCAAGACCGTAAAGACCTTCCTGGGAGACTGGCCAGGGATGGCCAGGGTACAATTTTGTTTCAGGATGGACTAATAATCTGAAATAAATGTCTAGCCTCTCGGGCGCTGTTTTGTGATCATTTCTGCGAATACTCCGTTGATCAATCTTTGCAACACATATTGTATGCAATGGTTGGGAACGATGTATGTCGAATGTTTGAAGGTTGCTTTGCCAACCTCCCCAACATGCACTTTAAATCAATCATCAACTTTTGCAGCTATACGTATAGAACTAATCCTGGACCTCCGGAGTCGCAACAAAGTTCCAGGTACCAACGCCAGAGGGAGATCTGCGTTTCGAACCTGTGCCCAACGCCACACAAGCGCAGTCCCTCAGGGCCCAGAGCTTGGTTCCAAACACTTTCACCAAATGGCTCCACGGCAAGCAGTCCACAGTGAAAACATGAGGAAAGCAATTCGATTGCTTCTATTGCTTCTATTGATTCTATTGTTTATTTTTTTCGGTTTTTGCTTTGAAGCCTTTTTTGCACTGGATTCCCAATTGCTTTCAGAGATTCGATCATGGGAATCCTTCCTGCAAATTTTGTTTGGCAACGGCAGGCAGCAAGGAAGATTTTAGGGCTGAGAGACAGAGATTTTTGGAGGCGAGCTGCTCTTGGTGAGGCCTGCCACAAAGCCACCGCTATGCAGTTCGCCAATGCTGCCAAGATCGATGACGCTGAACGAAAGAAAATCAAGGCATATAAGGCCAGGCCAGAAATGTGCCCCGAACACCGTGACCCAACCAGTGAAGATTGACCTTTTAACTCTCCGGGTAGCGGGTCAGTTCCGGGCAGCTTTGCTGTCAGCATTTGTGAGGTCACTTCTTGCTTCAAAGTTTTTTCTTCATAAAGTGTATGAATGTGTATGATGTAATGTCACTCTACGAAGTGATGATAGGCTTCATGGAGGGTTATGATGATCCATATGACAATCCATGGATTGAAGATGCAAGCAGCTCTAAACAAATCAGTGGCAACAGAGCTGGAAACTGATTTCCGTACCGTACCGGATAGTTGTCTCATATATTTTCTTCTCATTTTTTCTCTTGTCTTCGATTGGACACTTGTCGCTTTCCCGTGCCTTGGTTTGTCCCCAGGCAGAAATGCGGCAGTTCGAGGACATCATCGGCGATCTCAGGGCGACGCCACATGTGCCAACACGCCCGGACACTGAGCGAATGATGTGGAAATACGTGATGGCGGTTGCGCATGGATCAAGAGATGTTTGGGGATGACATGGGATGACACGGGATGACACGGGATGACACGGGATGACCGGATGAAGCAACGTTTGGAACATGTTGGAACCAACATCTGGGTGTTGGAAGGCAGGAGATCATGTTGGAGTTCCAGGGATGGCTCCTGCTGGTGGTTTGAAAGCTGATGACCGAAAGCACATCGGAGATGATCTTCGAATGGAGACCACAATTCTTGGGGCAACGAGATTAATACTGTAATTACATCATATCGGTATGCAGAATGATTCACGTAGCAGAAAAACCACCCAGCTGTTTGCAGTGAAGTCACTCACAATTAAACATGAAATAAGATTAATAAGCCATTCGGAGCCTTTCCCAGCGATTGTTCACCACCAAGGATTATCAAACAGCATTTATCATCATGACTTCATAGTTCTTCCTACTTCTTCATACTTCTTCCTACTTCTTCATACTTCTTCATACTTCATCCATTGTGATCCGGCCAAAGCTCTGCTCACCTCAGGCCCTGCAGGTCCCAGGCGGACAGGGCTGGGGATGGGTTGAATTTGGTGATTTGTTTCAAGGAAACAATTCATGAAATATGTGAAGCTAGATGAAGCTAGATGAAGCTAGAAGCTAAGGAAATATATGAAGCTAGAAGAAGAAAACCTGGTTGTCACGGCATTCACAAAAGTTCCCATGGCCATTGAGAATTTCAAGAAGCTACTTGAGGATGTTTTGCATGTAATTACAGGTCGGTCGTTGTGGCGAAATGAAACTCAGATAGATATTTTCCGCATCGTGGCATCATGTCACCTCCACACTGAGTGCGGCAATGTTGATCCTGGGAAACACAAGCGCAGTCCTTACCTTCACCAATATGAATCATCAAATGGTTGTCCCAACAGCCTACCAGTTCCTACCACTCGCCAATGCTGTTGCTTCTGGCGCGCACTCGAAGTGCCAGGGTGAAAGTGAATTGAGGTGGCCTGAAGTTCCCCTGCCTGGTAGATCAGGTGAACCGAATCAACAGATTGGAGCAGTGGCAGAATCGATCCAAAAGTATTCATGAAAATGATTGAAAACTTTCCAAAACTGCTCTTGAAAGCTTCTCATGGTCATTCATGTCATTCAAATGTAGTTGTTGATTGTGTATTTCATGGCTGTTTCCGCAATTGTCATTGGTTGTTGGTGCTTACACTTGGTTGGTGGTGAATGTTCATGGATGTTGATGGTGATTGACGTTTGTTTTTGGTTGTCTGTGATTACTGGCTGTTCTTGGTGGTGGTTGTTTCTTGTTGGTTGTCGTTGGTTGTTGTTGGGTGTTGTTGGATGCTACGGGTTGGTGGATGTTGGTGGCTAATGTCATTGTTCTTTCCCGATGGTTGTTGATGTTTCTTGTAGGTTGTTTCTCTTTCTCTCTGTTTCTTTCTTTGCTGATTGTTGCCGATGTTCGTTGTGGTTTGTCGAGGGCTGTTATAGCTGCAATGCCTGCATGTGGTTGGTGTTGTTCTCTTTTATATTGGAAGCACGACCATGAAAGTATGGAGTGGAAAACTGAAGTTGCAAAGCCCACGGTACAAATGAAACGATGATGTTGATGATGATGATGATGATGATGATGATGATGATGATGATGATGATGATGATGTTGATGATGCTGATGCTGATGATGATGATGATGATGAGGAGGATGACGATGACGATGACGATGACGATGACGATGATGATGATGATGATGATGATGATGATGATGATGATGATGATGATGATGATGATGATGATGAAGGTCAGATCAGTTTCCATGAAGCTACAGATTGGTTCACTTGGCACGGCAAAGGCATTGGGTATTCCCAGCAGCCAAGTGGCGCCGGCGATGCTCATGGGACTGGCGTTTCAACCCATGGCACATTCAACGACTGATGTCGTACAACGTTGAAAAGAACGGTGCAATGAAGAATGGTCAAGTACAATGAATATTGAAGAATGAATAAGAATGATACCAATAGGTTCATACTCTGCGAGAATATATGGGTGAATGCTTGCATTGATCTTGAATGTTTTTTGATGTTTCAAGCTGAGATTTTCGCCAAAGGGGCTGTAGATTCGCAGGCGACAAGCACTTCAGTTGAATAAACGACGCACTGATTTGGTCAGCGAAACATAGTCACTGAGAGCGTTCCCTGTCCATATCATCTTCACAATGGGTCCATATGGGCTCCATCCAACTAACCACGCCAGAGAAGCAGTGAGCGTATCTTGCACCTTTCCCCATGCTGCGAAAAGCACTGTGTCACAATCGTAGTAGTGGCGTCAGTTTTGCAGATTGGTGTGTTGCCATGGTGCGTGACTGATGCTTGAAGTCATGGGTCAGAGTTTACTACTTATCAACCTCGAGCCTAGAATCAGGTATTGAGTGAGCATGATTCGATTAGACAAGATTTACCTTGATTTGTCTGTGCAAGTGACTAGCAACTAGAATCAGTGAAGAGCCAGGGTTGCTGGTCCACAAAGTTGATGATCTGATTTCTTTGAGGTGAAAATCAATCCCAGAAGGCAAACTGACTATGGCATTGCTGATCATTGCTGGTTATGCATGTCAATGCTTGATGGATGCAGCATCATGCAGCCGTCGTTAGTTGAATGTTAGTTGAATCATGTTTGATGGTTTGGCGATGTCGAGCCAAGAGCTCACCATGTCAACATGCCAAACAGCATGGGGCCCTTCGCAGAGAAAAAGGTACACTGAAAATCATGGAGTTTAAGACCTGCCAAGGCTGAGAGATTCCGAAACAGCCCTGACCACTCATAAGCAAACATGATCTGTTGATGGTCAGTGACCCCCGGCCAACACGGGATTCTATTTGTTCTATTTTGCATTGTGCTTCTAGCTCTAGTTGTTGGTCTACTTGCGATTGTTGTTTGTTGTTGAGTTCTTGTTCACTTCATGTCATGTGCGTGTGTGTATTGTTCTTGTTGTTTTTGTTCTTGTTGGTGTTCTTCTTATTTCGGGTTTGTGATTTTTGTCGTCGTTGCAGTCGCTGCTATTGGTGCATTTGCTGTTGTTATTCTGATCATGATCAAACATGGCCGTTATCTTTCCCAGTTGCTATTCTTGCGGTTGCTCCTGCGCCACAAAGCCACGTTTGCAGTAGGATGGTGCAGAAGGTTTCCGTGAATGGGTCGCAGCTGTTCTTGGTTGCCTTTGGTAGTGTGATTTCATTTGCCAATGTTTAATCTGGGGCTCCATTCTTTCACGTGGCATTTGGTTCAACTCAAGAATTGGAGTCATTGGAGGATGGACATCAAGGGTTGAGGATCAAGCTCTTCCATTTGACATCTTGACAGCGGGGAAGCGAGCGGAGCAGCAAGAATATGAAAACCGGATGCCCATGAAGCATCACACCAAGTATCATGAAGCATTACATGAAGCATCACATGAAGCATCACATGAAGCTCAAGGCAACACAATCGAAGACAGACCTGACAGACTCATGGCTTTTGAGGCGTCAGATCGTTTCGTGGGTGCTCGACCTGGGTTTGTCTTCAAAGTTGGTGAATTTGGCGTGGGTTACTACGCAGACGAAAGTCATCAAGCGATCGAAACTTGGACTTTTGGAAAACTTCGTGTGCGAGTGAAGGTGGAAAAGTCTTGTGGAGTTGGCTACACGGGACTTCGCATTTGGCCAGCGGCAGAAGCCCTGGCGCAGCTGTTGACTCACGGTGAAGCATTGCAGGCGTTGCATCTTCCAAATCTTCCTACTGCACAGGCGGGCTACTCAGATCACCTGAAGATGTTGTTCTGCATTCTCTGTTTCTTCAAGTTCTTCTTATTTACATTTTATTTACATCTTCTTCTTTATGTTCAACTTACTTCTTTATATCTTCTCCTTCTCATCTTCTTCTCCTTCTCATCTTCATTTACTCTTTATTGTTCTTCTCTTCTTCTCTTCGTTGTGGAGGTCTTGGAGTTGGGTTCCGGTTGCGGCTTGGTCTCAGCTGTGGCCGCTGCATTGGGCGCCCGCGTCACCGCGACGGATGGCTTCGACGACGTGCTGCGCCGCTTGGAAGAAACGGCTGCGCTCAACGAGGCGAACTTCGAAGTTCGACGTCTCCACTGGGGGAGAAACGTGGAGAAGGAAGAAGAGAAGATGGAAGAGGAGAAGATGGAGAAGATGAAGGTTGAGAGAGAGGAAGAAGAGGAAGAAGAGAATGAGAGAGAGGAATTAGAGGAGAAAGGGGAAGGGGAGATGGGAAAGAAGAAGAAGATGAGAGAAGAAGACGGTTCCAACATCCAGAGCTCTGACAAGTATGATCTGATTCTGGGTGCAGATATCACTTATGACTGCAACATGGCCACCATGGAGGCTTTGTTCGATCTGATCTCCAGCTGTTCCCATGACAAAACGGTGACGCTGTTGGCCCATGGCGTTCGAAGCCTCGAGAAGGCTCTGCTGCTGTGGGCCATGGTGAAGCGACGTTGGGCTGCACGACTCATCAACAGCCGCGGGGAGGCCATAGAGATGCCCAGTGACTCCGACGCCTGTGACGCTTGTCCTGTCATCATCTTCTCCTTCAACGGGGTGGGAGACCCGGGAGACTGAGGCAGGACATGGCAGGACATTTGGATTTCCAACAGGTCATGACAGGTCGTTTCGGAGGATTAAACAAGCATCCTCAGGCAAACCAACAGAGAAGATTGTTTTTTATATATGTTTTTTTTCGAAGTTTTGGACACCCTGGTCAACCAGTACATTTGATATTGACTAATGCCATCCCATACCTGTCGTTGGTTTCTTCATAGCTCGTTTGAGTCCATGATTTCCATCACGTCAGATGGCGCATGGTGGATCATGGTGGATCAAAATGATTCAGTCGGCTTTAACATTTGACTTAGTCATGGGAAATATGCGGAAATGAGTCGTTGGCAAACAAGTCCGGATTCACAATGAAACCATGATTGGGAATTCCCCTAGGTGCCAACCAGCGGGAAATCGCAATTTGGTTTGCAGCTTGTTGAAGAAAATGTTGATGTTTTGAGATGTAGTTGTGTGAGGAATCCAGAAGCTTAGCAGTGGCTGCGGGTCTGAGGTCATGGGTCCGACCAACTGCAGTGCAGATTCAACGAACCGAGACCGCCCACCCTTTGTCTTTGAAATTTCTTAAAACCACATCGTGCTATTCAAGCACTGTCCTATCCATTAATTACTACCCTTGACTTGTCTGGAAACAATGCCCTGATTAAATAGCGAATTTTCATTAAAACGTTACCCTGGTGTTGAAAGCCTGCCGTGGTATAGAAACCATGCTGTCTTGTTGAAACAAGGCTTTTCTTTCAGAGAGCTAATCTTGAAAACAAGGGCGTGTCTTAGAAGCAATGCCTTGTCATTGAAGAAATGCCTGATGATTAAAGAAAAATGCCCTGTCAACAAATGTAGGATCTTGCAGTCTGGATTGCTTTCCATCGCCAGGCTATGTTGGCTGGTGACATTCGGAGGTGGGTTCCAAGACCAGAAGAAGGCCAGGTTAGCGCTTATATCGACATCCAGGTGTTTACTTTGAATCAGGATGATGGTGTGTGTGTGTGTGTGTGTGATTTGTTTGTTTTTGTTAGCTGATGCTGAGTGATGAGAAATAGGATGAGCCGACAGCATGCCACAACTGTTCCAATGACATTTGACGCTACATGATGCGAGGTTGCAAAAATGGAATGGCAATGATGGGACGGTTTCCCCGTGCATCAAATCCTTTGCAGCCAGGTCCAATACCTCAAGCTCCATTCGCAGACCAATGAGGAGAGGGTTATCAGTGAAGTGATCAGATGTTTTCAACTTTGCGCCTCCCTGAAAGCTGCCGCATAGAGCAGCACAAGCAGATTTGCTGAGCATTTTGAAGTTGTTCTTTATGTCTAGGCCTGTTTTTCCACAATGGTGAGCTGACAGAAGCTGATGCCAAGAGTTGTGCAAGTCGAGTGCTATGTAGCCGTGAGTCTCAAATCTCAGCCTCGACCAAGAACCATGGCCAGGGAAGATTTCCTAGATCCTCTCGCCATACGCTTCAGTCAAGACACCATTTCTGAGCATTTCAAGGTGGGACGAAACACTGCCCGTTCGAACATGTTCGAACATGTGCTTAACTATGCTTTAATCCCGTTTGATATCAAGATATGTATAGTATTGGAATCATAGATGCTGTGCATTGTGTTCATGACAAATGTCGCGATGCCATTTCATGTAGTTTTTGTTTATGTATAGATATTAGTATTTCATTAATTTATACACACCATCATTTTGCGACTGCCACAGTAGGAGTAGCTCTATCTCTTTTTCCTTGTTTCAGGATGATCCGGAAATGTCGATCTTCAACACCTTCGACAAGATCACGGCAGGAATGCAGAAACGTGAGGTGCCCATGATGCGAGTCGTCCGGCGGGAGGATGGCAACGTAGTGACCCTCGACAACCGCAGGTTAGCAGTCTATAAGATGGCAAGGCGCAATGGTGTGTGTGGAAAAGTCAAGGTGCAGATCGCGCCTTGGCTTGACAATTTACTTTGTTTCTGAACTATTTCTATTGGAGTTCTTGCATCATTTTTGGGGGAGGTGATGGCTCCAATGCTAGAGTTCTCATACCGAAGTCATGCTCTTTGTTCGATATCCAGTGTTTTGCCTGAAACTCCACTTCCACTAAGAACCAGTTTGATATTGTTATTTCCAGGTGCCCTTGGATCGAAAAGTGGAGGCGGAACTGCGTCATAAATCTGATTCCAGAGTGGACGGGCTCGCAGTGAAAGTTCGTGGAACTCCTTATACAATCCACGCCGACGGCAGCGTCAGTGAAAAGCCCAGACAGACAGATGGACAGCTGCAGCACCGCGCGGATGTAGGAGCCATGGCAACATCTCTGGGGGTTGAGGTTTGTTTGGTGAATGCGGGTAGGTCAATCGCCACATCATGAGAACCAAGGAAAGTCGCTTTTTTTCTGATCAGTGTCTCGAAGAGCGCTTCATAGTTGATTCTGAGTTTCTAGATCAGTGTAGCTTCTCTGACTCCGAAGGTTCTCAAGGGATTTGGGGAAAAGCAGCTTGCACTGCGATTCAGGAGGGCACTGGACTGCCGAGCAACATGCAGTCATCGCTCAAGGAATTCGTGACTTTGAGACAGTAGTGAAAGATGTGCTGGGTCCTTCGGCAAAGCTGATGATTCTTGGCATATCTTGCCATTCCTGTCCTCGTCCTCATCTTTTTCTTCTCGGTTATATACATGTTTTTTCATGTTTTTACTTTTTTCTCTGCACTTTCCACGTTCGTTTCGATCTGCACGTGTTTCTCGAAGGAAAGCAGGAAGTTTCATGAAGGGTACTGACATTGCCGGGGAGTCCGACATCGATGTCATGGTTTTCTCCCCCGCTGAGAGTGGTCCAATTTCTACTCGGGAATGGAACTTGATCGTCGCTGGCATCAGAAATCGAGGCTATATCATCGATGGAGTGAACCCTAGGTGCATTCACGTGAAAGTTCATTCCCAGGGAGTCGACTGTTTGATCACCATTGAGTTTGATGTTGTCGCTCAACAGCGACGAGGCTATCCACCCAACAAAGAGCCAGAGAACCTGTTTCGTGACAACCGGGTGGCCGCACGAGCAGTTCGCAACATCAAGATGGACTTCCATGAGTCAGGTGAGAAGGGCTTCAGTGGCAACACTATTGAGCAGGCAGTGCTGACCGCCCAGAAGACATGTGCACCGGGACTGGGGGTCTTGATTGATGCGGCCAAGGCAGAGTTAACACGTCAAAGGCTGGAAAGCCGAAAGCGCCCCATTACAGCTGCACGTGAGAATGACGCACAAGAGGGCACAACGGACTGGAGCAAATCCATTGGAGAAGGACAATTCCGAAAGGTGTTCAAGGGACAGTACACAGTTGGATCTCGTGCTGGACAGGCAAAAGTTGCCAAAGTCTTTAAGGATGGGACCGAAGCTTTTGAGGACTCCTTCTTTGATCATGATGTTGCTTTGTGTGAGAAGGCCATTGAAATTGCTGATGCTTTCAACAAGGTCAAAAAGTTCAACAATTTGGTTCAGGTTTGCAAAGCTGACATTTGGCATTCCAAGAAGACCAAGCAGCGTCTATTGACCGAACCATTCCTTGCAAATTTCCAGAGTTTCAACTCGAACACTGGATGGCAAGCTACAGGTGAATGGTCTAAAGCTCTGCAAAGCTTGAGTCATTTTTCTTATCACCATAGCAATGGTGATTTGGTCCTTTGCGACCTGCAAGGTTCAGTTGAAGATAATTTCATTGTTCTGACGGACCCAGTTGTCAATACCAAGGACAAGCGCTATGGTCCAACAGATTTGGGTCAAAAGGGCATAGAGAATTTCTTCCATCACCACACTTGCAGCCAATGGTGTGATCCAACATGGTCCAAACCGCGGATCACAAACAAACACTTCGTTCCACAAGCCGGAACCACCATGATTTTGAGGTGATGCTGATGTACGGTTGTGTTTACGCTTATGTTTTTATGTTTATGCTTCAAATTCAGCATTGAGATTTTAATTGCTCCGGAAGCGCATTTGCGGCCAGCTGCCCCGGTTGGCCTGCAGCGTGCTTTCAATTTATTTCGGTGAAGCGTTTTGCCAGAACTTGGTGGCGAGATTAGAAAAAGGTTAGGACGGATGGAATCAGCAGCGAAAAAACGATGTTCTTAGGTTTTCCGTTCTGGACCATTCACAGATGGTGCCCCAGTTGCCTTTCCACTCTTGCAGGATGGGGACATGGACGGCTTTTCATCGCCAGGCCATGTTTGCCTGGGAGGTTTGGAGGAGAATGTTCGAGTCAAAGCATCCAATCACCAAGGGAAATGAAATCTAAGAAGGTAGGCGGTGCGGATATGAAAACCCTATTGGTCTCCAGTTTAATGGCTGAGGTGTCTCCACCTGTCTGAAAGTGAGAGCAATGTTGCCACGTTGCATCGTTTGTGAAGGCGATTCATCAGCTTCCCGCAGGACTTCCACTGCAAGCTGATTGAAGGAGGGGGTCCCCGGGTCGTGCTTGGCTGGGGCTCCTACCATCTATATATCCAGATCGAGGAGGGTTGGGAAGAAGGCAGTGAAGGATGTGAATGTCAGGAGATGTCAGGAGTCAGCTTCAAACCTTTTGGCTATGCAGTTGAGTCAAGATGAGTCCAGTGACACGGCAGGTTTGCTCCAAGGTGCCGGTACTGACCGACCCAGACGGTTTGGCAGAGGCTTGCGATCAGATTTGCCTGACAGAGATGATTTCTAGGTAGCAAGTGTCTAGCTTGGCGGTGCTTCATTGGAAATCCCTGGGTCATGAATCTTTCATGATGATTAAGATTCCTGGCAATTTCAATCAGCATTTGTAGTGCAATGTTCTATTCCTTACATTTGCCATGTTCAAGAATGATTGCCCAACATGTTGTGGACATCGCTTCAACATTGCCAGCACAGATTAAGACAGGGGCTGGGCAGATGATTGCCTCTACCTTTCATTTCAGATCGTCCGTGCCGTTCACACGAAGATCATAGCTGATAGCTTGGTAGGATCCTCTTGACCGTTTCCTGCAACTACAGTATGCGGAGGAATTTCAGAACACTATATAGTTGACTCATGTTGACTGAATTCCACAGAGACCAAGAACCTGATGACTTTGTCAGTTGGGCTGGTTGGCATGTTCCAAGCCTCACCTGTGATGCCAAGTCTTCACCCAGAAAGTAGGTGAAGATTGGGACGCAGTTCCTGTATCCAATCCCCACCATTTTCGACCCATCTGTCGCAGCGTATCTCAAGCATTCCCAACCTTTCCCAATCTACGCAGGTGATTTCGCTGTGAGTTAGACCGGGAGGCTCAGCGGCGGCCAGTGCACCCAGCTGTTCGTTGATGCTGAGGGGTTTGTGACTTCAGCTTCGCAAGAGGACGATGTGTCCCATTGATGGGATAGGCGGATGGATACAACGAAATCTTTAGATCAGTTGCACTGTGAGCACGAAAGTGTTTTTCCACTTTGGTTTGTGGACATCTTTGGTCATGTCCTCTGGCCTCACCATGCAGTTGATTTGGCAGCCTGGCTCAAGTCAGTGTGTTACTTCAGGTTTTTCATCATGAGACCTGCGTTGTCTCTGATTTTCCTTATCTTGGCGCTCCCTTCGCTGGCAAACGTGGAACCCAAGGAGACCAACTCTTCGAAAAATCCTCAGGTGCCAAGAAAGTAAAAAGACATGATCGAATTTATTTTCAAAAAAGAATGGAAGGAAGAGAAAGGAAGAGAATTCGATCGTAGATCTTCTACAGCGATGAAAAACATGAAGAGATTGAGGAAGATGTCCATTTAGAATCATTGTATAGATATCTTAGCTAAGATGAGAAAGATGAGATTATGATGAGAAGATGAAGAAAGATGAAGAAAGATGAGAAGAAGATCTTCTTCTTAAGTTTTTCATTGACTTGCTCAGGGCTCGGGTTCCTGGACTGCCACTCTGCCAGTGGCGAAGTTCGTGGGCGAGGACAACTCCACAGCCGACAAGGCCAGAGCCCCAGGGACCATGGAAGAGAACGAAGGAGAACGAAGAATTTCTAAATTTAGTATACATAACTATTTCATACTTAGAAATTTCATTAGTTGAAATAGTATGAAATAGTTTATCAAAAACCTCTATAGAACTTGTAAGTACTATATACGGGTTTGAAAGAAAATGATCAACCAGTAGACTTGGAAAGTCGATGCGTTTGTCATTTTTGTTGCGTACAGCTTGGGGAAACATTTTGAGGAAGTCGGTGCGTGTTGCGTACAGCTGGGGGACTGCATCTTCTTTTTTTCTAACATAATGAATTTACATGCGATTTGGTGGAACCCTGAGAAGGCATATTTCCATAATACCATTGGGATTTGCATTTCAAAATCATTTCAAACCTAGATTCCAAAACGATGTAGAACATGTTGTGTGCATGGTGTTGCGTATGCAGTGGTGGGGGCTCATAGGAGCATGCAAGCATGTAGGGATGGATGGAACGGAGTCGATCCGCCAAACATGATGTCAGAACTGGCCAGAGAAGGTGAGCAAGCCTACTGTTTATCTATCAGGTAGCTCCCTGCGTAGCCTCCCGAGGAGAATATAATCCCTAAGCATCCAAAACGAAGGAGAACGAAGAATTTCTAAATTTAGTATACATAACTATTTCATACTTAGAAATTTCATTAGTTGAAATAGTATGAAATAGTTTATCAAAAACCTCTATAGAACTTGTAAGTACTATATACGGGTTTGAAAGAAAATGATCAACCAGACGAGGAGATACTATAGAGGATACGATGAAGATTTTTAGGCTGATATCGCAGGTGTTCAGATTATGACACGAAGAAGTTATGACAGCTGGAAGTTACCACCGTGCTTTGATGTTGGTCCATAGGCTGGACCACGACCCCATGACCACGGAAGATCCATTAAGCAGCCGGTGATGAGCACCCGCTCAGGCGTTGGCTAATGGCACAAAGGCAGCCAAGGCACCTACCAAGGCGCGCAGACAGTTGGGATCAGTGGAACTCAGTGGGATTAGTTGGGCACTGCTTGGAACAACTCAGTTGGAACTACGATGAACAGCTCTAAGATCTGTACAATGCTTAGTGCCGGCGAACGGCCAAATTGGTTGACAATCAATCATGGACAATCATGGTCAAAAATAGTTGGGTGATCATGGTCAAAAATAGTTGGGTGATCATTGGCAAGGGTTAGCAATGAATCACAGCAGTTGGTCACAGTACGAGACTTTGCGACACTGTTCACAATTCACATCTCACTATGATCCACTTGGATACAACACAGCAAAAGCATGGAAATGGAAACAACACAGGAAATGTTTGGAAAATATGCAAATGGAAATGAAGAAGTTGAATTCGTCTCCCGTCGCCTTTGAGGTTGGAGCGGAATTGCTGCAGACGCCTGGTGAAAAGGTGAACTTGACAACCGAGGCCAAGGTAAAACGTGCCATCAGTCTGCGGCACGTGCCAGTGCCCGCTGTGCTGTCCAACAGCACGGCACTTCAGTCTCTCAATTCCAAGGCACTTTCTCTCAACGGCAGTCACAATGGCATTCCGCAAAACTCCAGCATTCCACGCACGGCTAAAGCATCGCCAGTGAAGCCAACTGCCGAGAGCCCAGCCGAACTCTCGAACAGCCCGCAGGTAACCAACAGAAGCAAAGCCACAGCGGTCACAGCCACAGCGGCACCAGCTGCACCCAAAGACTCTGTCCTTGTTCGAGCAGGAGTTGCTGCTTCGAATGCCGTACCAACGCCTGCAGAAAGTGCCGCGCACTTGGCACCACACACCGTGCACGACGCGACAGAAGTGGCAACTTGACACAACACTCTACAGATGGCAACATGTTTCAACAGAGAGAGGTTGGTAGAGGTTGGTTGCCTTTTTGCATTGTTTGGATCTTTTTGCAAAACTCAGCATTTTTTTGAGGTTTTGTTTTTTCTTGGTTTTGTTTTGTGAGTCAAAGGCATCTCCTCTTGGACCTCAATGGCACACTTGGCACATTTGGAAGATCTGGCCGCAGCTGGGCCACTTGGATCGCTTGGACTAGGGAGAGGTAAACCGTAGGGCAGCAACCGGTTGCCTATAAACAGCTGATGGACGAACGTAGTGAGAGTTGGTGCTCTCTCCTGTTTGAAAATGTTTGGGGTTCTTGTGAGGTTTCTCAATGTTCATATTTACAGCATGAATCCCACAGCTGTTTCGAAGGAGAAGTGGTTGACAGTGGGGTAACATCAAGATGTATCAAGATTGTATCAACTGATGGCGGTTTTGAAAGCATGTTGTTTTACATGTTGTTATATTTTTTCTTTTATTTTAAGTTTTGCTTTCTTGTCAGTGCTTTCAACGTCTCCTAAGGTGGTTTGGAGAAGCTGCTCGCAGGCATCACCTTCATGTCGATGCTGAAGGCCTGCTGCATGGCTGGCAACATCCTGGCTCCTTGGCTGAGATGCTGAGATGGCCCTTGAAAGGGCAGAAAGGCTGGAAGAAAGGCTGGAAGAAATCAACTTATCAGAAGAATGTCATAAGAATGTCACAAGTTGTGGAAGAGATCGATCGGGTTTTCTCAGGTTGTGGCTCTCAGGTTGTGCCTTCCTTGGTGAAAAAAACTCTTAAGGTGAGGCACTCGATGAAGTGAAAGAATTGAACAACTTTCATTGTTTCCCGTTGTTTCCCTAGGTACAGATCAGCCCCTATCCACAAGTCCAACGTTGGGAAGCGAGTGGCTGCACTGGCGATTCGGATGCTGCGCCATACGTCTCCATCGCTTTCGGTGGGTGGCAATGGTGTTACTACGGACTTTTCGCCTTCTTTGCAGCTTGGCAGTGAAGTATGCCATAGGACGAGGCAAACAGACAAGTCGTGATAAGTCTGCGACACTAGTTTCACTATGTTTCATGAGTCAATGGTGGAATCTTGGAACGGTTCCACTTCTGAAACATGTTGCGAATATGAATGATAAATCCGTTTTAAGCGACTGCTATGGAATGATGTAGGAGGTTGACTGGCCGGATGCACGAAGGTGTGAATGGTAGTGATTGGAGTTGTGGTTGCGGCATTGACTGTGGTCGTTGTTGTCCCTGCACTAGACCTTTTATATCAATATGGGGTCATGGCAGATTTAATGTTGTCGGGTGCCAAGTGTTCCATTTCCGTTCATTTCAAAGACTTGAGAGTATTCAAGTCCAAGACTTGATAGCATTTCCCGATGCCTTTAGAGGTGCTTTCTCTGAGCATTGTTGAAATGTAAAGGAGATTGAAGGCGAGCCTTTAATTATCTCTTAGAATTCCTTCTGCTGTGCCTGTACAAGATAACCAAATCGAACACTGCCCGCATCCCATGCATGGCATATATCAGGCACGGAACAATCGGGCGGGCGGAACCTGCACGCCACATTTTCAGAACCCCCCAGTGGCCTATTTTAGGCACTAAAAACTAAGGTTGCCTAACCCCGACCGCACTTTGGAGCGTGTTTGGACCATTTGGAGCGCGTTTGTTTTGGTTCGCCTGACCATCGCAACATGTGTAGGCTCAGAAATCCGATCGAGCTTAACCCCTTTGATGACACAGCTTAGGCACATACTACTGGGCGTGCCTAACCCCCAGCGACCAAAACGGCAATTCTCCGTTCCATTGCGGGGGATATGTCCCAGTTCATCTCAAAGTGCTCAGAGTTCTCATGACATTGCTTTTCAAACTGAGATTTCTGCTCTTGGTTCCCCAGCATTTCGGTGGCAATACTTCATCACACTCAATATGGGTTAGCACTTTGCTTTCGCTGTGAACACTTTGTGTTGCGCTACTGTATGCCGTATGTTGTGTTTGATGTGGCTGTGGTGGTGGTTGCGGGAGGTTGTGGTTGTGGTCGGCGGTGGTGTTCTTATTGTGGTCTTGTTTGTGGTTTTGGTATTGTTCTTCGTGATAGTTGGTTATTGTTGCCGTTGTGTTTGTGGTGGTTGGATGTGGTGACAGAGGTGGTGGCGGTAATGTCGTCGTCGTCGTCGTCGTCGTCGGTGGCGTCGGCATTTTTAGCTGTGGTTGGTGCAGTTGTAGTCAGTTGCTAGTGGAGTGGGTTCGATGCTTTTGCCATTGTAGTGGTGGTGGCGGCCGCGTGATCCGCTGGCGATTGCACACACCCAGCCCAGTTTGCATCTACATTATGGAAAGGAAATCAAAAGAAGAAATCAAGGTTCTTAATATTTGTTAAAGCATAAAGACAATAAGAGCCAGCAAACAGATGTGGTGCGCCACTGTCGCAGCCGTCAACTTGGGTCGTTCTTCCATTTTGTAGCTCAGGGAGACTTTTCGTCCGATTTCCAATCATCAAAATATATCACGAGATGATCGGTCGCATTTTTGTTTGCTCTCAAAGCATGCACTACAAGTCTCAGGTGACGAAAAGGAGTGGCTTCCTGATTTTGGTGCATTCGAACTGCTTGGGCGCAGTTCTGGGCACCTATTACTCTGTGGCATTCTACCGGAACTGCAACCAGTCCTCCCTGGGAGGCCTGCAACGTTACACGAGTGCTGTGGTGATGTTGGTCTTGTTCCAGCTGTGCTCCGTGGCCGTGTTGCCCGTGGAACGCGCCTTGTTCGTCACGGGTCTCATCTCATCATTTTGCAGCTTCATTGGGGCCATCTCCATCCTGGTGAGCCTACCACGAGTGATCCGGACACAGGACAGCAGCTCCATCCCTGCCCTTTTGGTCTCAGCCAACCTGCTGAGTTCATTGGTGTGGTGCATTTGCGGCTGGATGTTGGAAGATCCATTGATTGCAGCTCCCAACGTCGTTGGCTTTGTCTCAGGCTTGGTTTGCTTGCTACTTGGACCATCTTGGACCCAGTTTCCCACCAGGCTATCAGTTCATATCATTTTGCTGGGTTGGTTTGTTCTCCCTGCTCACATGGGAGAAGAAAGTTTTGGGTTCTTAGTCGGTTTTTGTTTCTTACATCTGTGCTTTTTGCATGGTTTTTGTTTCTTGCCATTGCAGTTTTTGTTTCCGTTTCTTTTTGTGTTTGTCGTTGTTCATTGTTCACTTCTGTATGCCTATGTGTGTTGTTCCTTTCATGTCGGTCACGCGTTTTCCATTGTCATCATTCCGTTTCTACCTTTTCGTTTTTTGTCTCGTTTCAATTTTTTGCTTTCTCGTTGATTGTGCTGTTCTGCTTGTCGTGTTTTCAACATGTTGTTTTTCTGGTGCTCTTGGTCCACCAGCTACAAGAACAACAGCATGAGCAAAAACGACGATTGCCCAAGACTACAAGACATTACACTGACTACAAGCTGATCGCTATATGGAGACGCTTTGTGACAAGTATTGCGCATGCCAATACCGCTCTTACTCCGAGCAACCAGCAGAAAACTTTTACAACATAGCAGCAACAATGACGGAACAAAATGCCACGCACGAAGCCGCAAATTTGAAAGATCAGAGGCCTCACTCCCAACAGTTGCCACGCTCGTTGCTTCTTTTTTCTCGTCAGCTTATCATTGCGCTGCAGGACCCTGCGGGGCATTCCCTCAGAAGGCTTTTTGTTAAAGGCTGGTGTAAATGCCGGTGCATCGGAGTGGTGATACACAAACTGGTTGGTGAAGCCGGCTGTTGAAAACTTTAGTCAGATAGTAAGAACCTTAGATAATGTGAAGGTCTGTCGGTGTACTGAGTGGTGTGAAAACTGCCAATTGGCTTAGTGCTGAAGGGTCTTGGTTTGAAAGGTTGTTAGTCGTGATGGTGAAAAAAATTGGCTGATACATGAAAGTGTTGATGAAACAGGTTAGTCGGCTTTAGAGCCGGTCGGTTTGTGGCGTCTCAATATGACCTCCGAATCTGATGTCATTCCTTCTTGGCAGAATAGGTTGTCCAAAAGAAGTTCTTCAGTCCACATGGTTTGTCAATGTGAATCTTTACCATAGAGAAGCTTAGACGAAAGGGAAGCATAGGGAAGCATAGGGCATAGGGAAGCCGGATGCAGCTGTGTTCGCTGAACTAGCAACTTCTAGCGTTTTCTGGTGTCAAAGCTGATTGAAGCTAAGCCCTGGTGGTGCCCAAAGTTTTATTACAGTAATGTTTGTTTAGAAGTCTGATTGCAAGTTTGAATCTGTGGATTGCAATCCTTCTGCGAGGTTCTTGAAGTACATGTATCCGGACCACGAGTGGGCGGCTAAACGGCCCAGGGAACGACGGCAGGAACACGTTGCGGATCTCACCCCGTTGACCGTCGTGGACAGCCGCACTTTGCGCAGTGTCACCTGGAAGTTGGGGTACCAATCCTGCGACACAGGTGGCACAGATTGAAAGCGGAAAAGAAAAGGAAAAAAAAGAAGAAAGAGAGTTAAGATCTTTCAAGACAAATGAAGAAAGAGAGATCCAACTTGATTTCTTCCTCAAGTTCACAGTTAAGAAAGAGTGAAAGAAAGAGAAGCACACATTGAGTGAAAGAAAGTCGAGTTGTAACTTAGCATTCTTTTAACTTCAGAACAAACCACCAAGAAATGCAATTAGTAGATAAAAGAAATCTCTAGACGTTGTGATGTTTCAACTTTAGAGGTAAACGGAGCACTTGGATGTAGAATGCATTGGAAGGCCCAGGCACGGTGCGTTGTGATTGACGATAATTAAAAAGCCCTCACTGAACGATTCATTTTGATAGTTCCTGCTAATGACCATCTTTGACAAAGTTGAAAGTTTGAAGATGTTTGAACTTCGTTGAACTTCGTCATGTCCTGCCTTGGAAGTTGAAGCGGTCGCTGTGTGGCTCCAGTTGCGTTTGTTGTGCTGTGCTGATTTGCTCCTTCTCTGGCGCGTGTCGTGATGGCGGCCGTCCCAGCAAGTCCCAAGGAACAGATGGAGGAAGAGGCGAGTCTGTGGTAAAGGACACCCTGAAGGAAAATGAAGATTTATTAGATATGACTTATTTCAAGAAACAGACCAAAGAGACAAGAGAGGAAAGAAAACATAAAGAATGAAGATTTGAGAGAACGAAAGAGTGAGAGAGAGAGAGTTGAGGAAGTTGAGGATTGCTTGACATTAATTGATGGTTGATGCTGGCTGTTGTTGTGATAGTCAAATATATCAAAAAGAGAACAATAACACAGAATAGCTGGAACTACTGGAACCCTTGGGGGCTATGGAAAAAATATCATGGCTGATGCGTTGTTGTCATGATTGATTCCTGTCCAGAATGCCACATGACACGGAAGTCGTGCTTAGAAGCAAGAATTCAGATGTAAAGAGGATTGGGGTGTTGTGTTGAGGGTTGTTTCAGATTATCCATGGAAAGGATTTTTAAAGATTCACCATGCAGCATAAGTCGTGTAGAGTCATGTGATGTGCTGTGCCATCAATGTGCCATCACGTCGTGTGCTGGTGGTGCTTGTTGTGACCCTTGTGACAGGCACGTCGACATTTGAAGGACTTGGAAGCTCACGTGCAGATCAAGAGCCCGAAAGAGCTCCAAGAAGCTGCTGCAACTCACAGGGATAAGAACGCCTGTACGGAGTTTGATGAGGCGACTGGACGCTACAAGTACAAGTCTTGTTGCGGCACAGGAGTGTCGAAGTTGGGCGTCTTTGGTGTTGGAGTGACCTTGTACTTCCAATTTCTGAGGCAGATGGGCCTGGTGTTTTTGCTGTGTGCCATTGTGGTTTCAGCCAACTCGGCTTTGAACATCATGGGAAACATGGTGAATGAGAACAGCGCCCTCTACAAGTACATGGGCATGACGACCATCGGAAATCTGGGAGCCTGTGAAGGTGGACGATGCCAAACCGATGAAGAGGTGCCATGGCTTCAGAGTTGAGAAGACAGTGTAAGGCATAGGAACATCAGGATACATCAGATCTATTTGTGTTTGAGTTGCCTCTGTATTGATTATTTATGCTTTGTTTATGTGGCATGGTGTGGTTTCATAAGGTGTATGGGATACTTCCTGAGTGTTGATTCTCATTACCCTGAGGCAGTTTTGACAACAGGGAATCACGGCACACTGCCATCCACTCAGCCACAAAGCTTGGAACCATGGCAAACTGCCAACAATCCTCGTATTCGTGGTGCTTTTGGTTTCCTATTGGTATCTATTGGTGTGGTTCAGTTGATTGCCGTCTCTTCATTGTCACGCCCCAAAGCAGTACGTCTAACAGAATGAGTAAGTTAAAACGGTGCACCGAGAGATCTAACAGAAACCTGTACACCTCAAACAGTACTCAAGTAAACCGATTCTTCCTTTCACGCTTAAGTAAACTAAGTGAACTAAATGATTCATTAGCCAACCTCTTCCTTTTCTAAATTTCCTAAATCTCTTCCTTTCCACAAAAGCTTTCGCTGCTTCAGGTGCAGGAGCGATGCCTTTGGAACATCTTCCCATGTGAGATGCAGCTGAGGGAGGTCACTCAGTGGCTTGGTTTGGCGGACGGTTTGGGGATTCTCATCGTGTTGGCTTGGGGGATCTTGTTTCAAAATTGCCACATCCCTCGAGTGGTGCGCCGAAACGACGATGCCCATTTGACACCTCCGGACTTCGCCGTTGACATCACCGTCCTGCCGTACAAGTTGACGGAGGGTCATGGAGAATATGAAGAGAAGTTGAAGCAGCACTTCCTCACCATTTTGCGCAGCCTTGGTATTGAAGACTCTTCGGCCATCGCGGAGGTGTGCTTGGTTCGGAACTATGATGGTGCCATCAGCACTTTCCTGCAGAAGGGCAACCTCATTCTGAGCCAACATGGAGACATCATTCGGATGAAGGACGGAGAAAGAAGATCCAGAGATAGAAAATGATGGAAGAGATAGAAAGTAGATCAGAAAGTAAGTCAGAAAGAGTCATAGCCTAGCAGATCCAAACTGCACCATCTCTTTCTCTCATAGTCGGATCAGTCCGTAGCCGTATCCATGGACCACCCTGATGGGGTGAAGTATGTTTGTTGGATGTTAATGGTCCAGGTTTGGAATTCTAGCTTCGCGGGAGGATGTCATGAGTTTCCTGCTCAGCATGTTTGACCAAGACACACTGAAGGATAGCACGCGATGTTGTCAACAAGCAAATGTGAGCAAGCAGGAAAGGAATAGAAAGGAGCCAAACAAAACACATGTCTAAAAAGGTGATATGAAAGGCAAACAAATGAATCTTGAGACCTACTCAAACTGAAGAAAAACTTGCATAGAAAAACGCCTGAAGACCTCACTGCTTGAATCAGATTTCTGTGCCTTGTTAAATTTAGGATTTGGAGGGCAAAGATGATGCGTCTAGCAAGAAGGCCTATGCGAAGGTGGAGCAAAAAGCGATCAAAAAATACATCAAGATGAAGAAGATCGAGCGCAGCATCCAGACTCAGGCCGACATGACAGATGAAGAGCGTGGCGTCGTTCGTGCCTTCGTTACCTTTTCCAAAGCCAGCTACAAGGACAAGGTGGGCACAGCATAGCGCAGTCACACAGTGGGGTGGGCGGTGACCAAAGGAAATTGGGAGGTGCCCGAGGTGCCTGTGCTTGCCTTGACCGCTACTGAACGATGGCTGCTGCTCGATATCAAGAATTAGTAGGAATCATATGGAATCATAGACCCTTTGAATTCACATCACTAAACAGCTGAAGTTTGTCAGTTGGCGAATCCACTGGCGCGTCCCGCGTAGGTCTTGGATCACTATCGCTTCTCGCAGTTCTTCATCTTCCGCTGCTGCCAGAACAAAGATTTGCGCTTTGAAGGCTCCCCACTGTTGCTCAAGGAGACGTGCAGTGCACTGCTGCTGAATGATGCTATGCATTGCTATGCATTGCTTGAGTGCTTAGTGTGGGAGAGAGGACGGACAATGAAGGATTGATGACGCTTGATAATGATAATGATAGCTACTGGATTGATGGGGTTGTAAATGTTATTGTGCAGAGGACTTCATCTATGTCTCCGTATTAGCACTTAGGCATAGTAATTATCAGCATCCAGCATCCATTACACCAAACATTCACTGATGATTATGCATCAGCAATCGCTACTGACCATTGGAACCAATTGTTCCCAATACTCCCTTCATGATTGACCTCTATCAATCGGACTGTTCCTGTCACTCTTCATTAAACATCAACCATGATCGACCTTAATAAGTTTTCCTTAAGGAGCTTTCCTTCAGGATGTTCGTATGAATCTGTTGAGCTTCTCCTGGGGTTCGCGTAGGAAGCCTGTGAACCGTCGGATCTCTACTGGGAGAACTTGGACTTTGCGCCCTGGAAACGTTGGTGCCGCGTTTCTCGAAGCGAAGATCAGAGGAGAAGATGGGAGATGAAGAGAAAAAATGAGAGAAAAAGTGAGAGAAAATGATATAATTATAGAGATCAGAAGAATATGATAGAGAACAGAAGATAGAAGAATAGAATAATAAAAGAATAGAATATGAAAAAGAGTAGAAGATAGAGAACAGAGAAGAAATAGAGATAGAGAATGAAGGAGATCCTTGAAGGTAACGGGAGGAGAGGGGAGAATATGGGGGAAGGAAATACATCGATACTGACTACACTTGCATGGTCTTCACAGTCTTCATAGTTGGTTGAAATGGTCTATGTTCATCAATGTTCATGGTTTAGAGTGCTTACATGTGCTTCATAACAAGGGTTCGCTCGTAGCGATTCATAGCGACTGGTGAAGAACTTTTGATGACTTAGTCAAGAACTAGCAAAGAAGTTCAGCAATAACTGACAATCATGGATATTTAGCCAACCAACCGTTTGAATGTGGATGGGGAAGGTAAGCCACGTGCTAGATTGTTAGTACGGCCTCGTTATCAATCAGCACCCCGCAGAATCTCATTGAAACTGGATATTTGGGTGTTTCTCAATATGTTTCTTAAAGTACCTTGCCATCATTCATAGCTGAGCTCATCAACAAATCGTTCCTGGGAGGGTGTCTTGAGGATCGGTGGTGAATCAGCGGAAATTGGTAACAAGAATTGCAGGAGGATACAACTGCTCGCCTACAAGACAAGTATCAGCCAGAATTGTTAGTATAGATTTTAAATCCTTCGCACGGTCGATATCACTGACTACAGCAATTCTGCTTGCCGTCATTCCCAATGCAAAATGCTCATGATGTAAATACGCAAGATACCACTGTACGTTTGAATACATTTGACAGATCTGAGTTCACCTGAGGTTTGTTTCGTGATTTTGCTGACCTTCATTTTCCTCATCGTTTGCTCGGCAGCCTTGGTCTTCTTCCAGTCATTGTCCAAAGACACCCTCGCGAGCGTCAGTGAATATCCTGTTTGGATTGTCAAGTCCCCTGAGGGCAGCAGCAATTGCTTGGGCTTTTGTGACTTGGAGATGTTCTCGGATCGCTTGTGCACCAGCAACGGAGACACATCCGATACCTGGCACACTGTGAAGCTCTTTGACCAGTTCAACGACCATGGCAACATGACCTGGACCGATTGTTCCTCCAATTGGACCTCTCCCTGTTCTTCGTCAACCTTGAAGTCTCAGCATGTTTCAACCTGTGGTGAGAATGATGCATCCAAGATTGATTGGATCGGCTTTGAGTTCGAGAGCAAGCAGCAGGCAAGGAGTTAGCCAAGCCCCAGTTGGTTTGCTGATCACTGGATCACCCAAGCTCGAACTGTTTGTGGGAAATTGTAGGAATCTGTCAACTTGAAGAGTTCTTTTACTTCACCGAGATGTCACAAGATGTCACAAGAGCAGAAGAGAGCAGAAGTTTCTACTTCTTTTCTACTTAAGACTTAAGAAGTTTTCATCTGAAGATTTCACCTTCTGTCCTTGAGGTACAATGTTGGGCCGCGACCTTCCCAGCAGGCATTGACTCCTCGCAAGTGCAAGTCTTTGGATGTCCCGCGGCGCCTCCAGCCCCGGAAAACAGGACATGTTGGAGTGTGGAGGAGCATTGCGCTCCAATGTACCTCAATGACTTGCAAGTTCCCAGCGACCTGAGCACATCTTGGGGGGCAACAGACAACAAAGTGTCCCAGGACACCTCCTGTTCAACCGAGATTGATGTTGAAGTGGCAAAGGCAAGATGGGAGACGTTCGAAGAAGGCTCTGATGAGCGGATCGTGAATCCAATCATCAATTGCTTTTGTCAACAGCAAGCTCTCAGTGTGGGTCCAGGCTTTGCTTTTCCGCCCTATGACACAGACGAGAAGCAGATCTGTGAAGCTTGGATTCTCAACAACGCTGCAGTGGTTGGCAAGGTGATTGGTGCTGCTCTCGCAGTGTTGGTGATCAATCAAGTGCTGTTGCTGATCTACGAATACCTGGTGGCGTTTGAAAGGCATTGCACGGTGACAGAAGTGACGTTGAGTCAGTTCTGGAAGCTGTTCTTAGCTCAGATGGTGAACACGGCACTGCTGGTTTTGTTGGTCAACGCGTCACTGGAACTGCCTCCGGTGTTGCAGTTCCTTCGAGTGCTCTCTGTTGGTTCGGGACAATTCGATGAGCTCTCGGTGACGTGGTACGTGTCCGTGGGCACGGGCATTTGCATCACCATCTTCATGCAGGCAGATGAACATGAAAATGAAGAGAAATAATATGTAGAATATAGAAAGTGCAAGAGAATATGTAGGAAATATGTAGAATGAAAATGAATGAAATACGTTTGAGGACTTGCATGATAGGATAGATTGGATTGCATTTTGTGACACATGTCATGCATTCCATTGCCACAACTGCACTAGTATATGCTGCATTCCACTGGATCACGTTAAAATATTACATCCCAGTGTACTGCGTGAGCTTGGGGTCATTGTACCTTTATACGGCACGGCTTCCTTCCAGTTCATTTTGTCATGTTTTGTCACTATTCTGCATAAATGACTTAGAGTAGATTGCATGATGTATCTTGTTGCATGTTATTGGATGTCATTTTGTTACCCTACATAGATGGATGTTGCTGCACTGGTGTCTCTGTGCGTGCGTGTGCGTGTGTGTGTCACATTGTTTGCACTAAAGTGTGCTACATGACATTGCCCGACTTTACATGAGAAAAATCAGCATCGAGGTATACACAAAGTAATTCTTTCAGATGCAGATGTTACCACACAAGTCCTTACATTGCGTTGCATTGGGTTACAGTGCAATTAATTCACCATGTTCCAAGGAATATGCCAAATCGCTAGATCACTTGCCAGCCAAGCACTAGTTTGACAGTGCGGCACTTTGAACTATATGCTTGTATGTCACTGCGTTCACTACCTCATGGTATAGATTTGTTTGTGCAAAGAAAAGTGTTTGCACTACATTGAATTTCACTGTACATCATTGCGATGCACCGCTTCACTGCATGTCATGGTATTGCGTCCCGTTCGTCACATTGACATTCCAAATCGGTCTATTTCGTTCCTTCCAATCCATTCCATGCTCCACATTGGGTCTCGATACCTTTTGCTTGTGCTATGGCCTTTGTCATTACATTGCACTGAGCTAGTTTTGGGTTCCGATTCATCACGTTCCATCTCACCCCGTTCCATTCCAATGTATTCCAATACAGAACTGTGTTCTTTTGCAACAAATGCTGAAGCCGAATCATTTCAATCCATTCCACGCATTGCGGTGAGCACATTACATTGACTGCATCATTGTTAGGTTCTTGGATTCATTTCCATTGTCTCTGGCACTGAATTGCATGTCATTAGTTTGTTTGCATTCCACGCTACTCTGTGCATCACATTCCAGTCTTACATTTCAATGTTGTCTTTTCCCATTGCCTGGCAACACATCGAGCCTGATTGCTTGAGAGTTCATTTTCACTGCAATCAAGTATGCAATATTTGTATTTCATGTATCCCGGCATTAACTTATCTTAAATATGTATTTTCTAGCAGCTAAGGGCGCCCCTTGTAGCCATGGATGATTGGCAGGGTGTCCACATCCAGCTGCTCGCAACTTCCTGTCACACAGCTTGCCCGCGTCCCACTATTCTCTGCGAACCTTCGCTGAAACTCCGGGAAAAAGCCGCTCAACAACACTTTTGGTACCACTTTGACCAAAAATGTGCCAATACGCAGCTAAAACAACCATTTCTGCATCAATGACAACCAAAATTATGAGATTCGTACAAGAACTCATTCCCGCATGGATAGCGTTGATTCCGGGCAAATGTCAGCCCCCTAGCGCCGTTACACTAACGTCATCACATTCGATGCTTTTACATTTCGCATTAGAAATGTCATTGTGTCGCATGCATGACATTCCATGTCAATTCATTCGATTCCATTGCATTGCAACAGTGTTCATTCCGTTCAACTCCGTGTCACTTCTTTACATTTCCTTATCACGCTCTAGATACCTTTCATGTACCTTATATGTACCTTACAACTCATCGTACGTGCTAAATCGCTGACAATGGCAGGTGTTCAGCACAACGGTGCCGCCTTTGATTATGGCCTTCATCGTGAAGCCGTGCTTGTCATGCATCTTAGCGCGTGGTGAAGTGGTTCAGGCGCGGCTGAATGAGATGTATGTCCTTCCTCCTTGGAACTTGTCGTTGAGGATGGCCCAGACCTTGACGGTGGTCTTCGTGATTTGTATGTACTCGGGTGGAATGCCACTGTTATATGTGGTGGGCTTCGTCTACAGCATCGTTGCATTTTGGTTGGACAAGTGGTGCTTGCTGAAAGGCTCTTCCAAACCGCCGGCTTACAACCAGTCAATCGTCCATGTTGTGATGAATTTCTTGCCAGTGGCAGCATTTCTTCACACCGTGATTTCTGGGTGGACCTATGGGAATCAATCCCTGGTGCCCAGTGAATGGAGCAGATTGCTTTTCGTGGCCGAGATTCTTTTCATGTCCCAGGACTGTTAGCGGCTGTTAGCGGTTCCAACTCATTGGCTTAAAGCCAACATCAAGTACTGGAACCAACTGGAACCTCAAGAAATTGGAAATAATTGGAAATTTCGACAGATTTCGAAAGTATCAAAGAATTTCTAGGATTGTCAAAGGGCTCGAATTTGTGAGCCACGAGCGTCAGGACGAGTATGAGGCTGTCACCGCTGAGTACCTTGCAGCACCAGCCAAGCTGAAGCCCAGTTTGCAATGGAAATACTACGAAGCTCGGATGATGGATATGGCGCGTGAGGGTTGCTGGCTCATCTTCTGCATCTTCCTGGTCTTCTGCGCGTACTACATTATCTTCTGGTCCTACAAGCTCCTTCTCAAGCCTTTCCTGTCGCCCATCCTCTTTGCTCTCAAGGATTGCTGCTGCAAGAGCAAGGTGGGAAAAGAACACATTGCATTGCTTTGAAGTGCTGTAGGGGAAGCTGGTCTATGGTCTTAGATGAGAACAAAAAGACTGTGCTTTACAGAGAGGCTGTCACAGTATGTCACAGTGAACTGGGAAAAGCATTTGCCCATGTAACAAGCTGCACAAAGGTCCTTGAAACTTCATATTTATTTATATTCTTTCATTTACTTCATTTACTTCTTCCTTTTTTCATTTGTTTCTTTCCTCGCCAGGTGGTCTCCGAGGCGGACTCTCCCAGCTGGGAGTCGTGCTTGACGGAGTGCAGGCAGAAGAACGTGTTGACGTCCTACGCGTTGAACAAGAACGACAAGTACCATGCAGCAGCTGTGGCCATTGCACACGGAGATAACCAAGCGAAGAAGGATGAAGACCCTGTGAAATTGGCAGACCTGTAGAGGTAGAGGTCCAGGTCCCTGCCGAAAACATAGGAAAAATGATTGAGAATATGAAAGAAAAGAATGCAAAGCAACCAAAAATGAGAAGTCCTAAAATGTCACTCGAAAGTTCCAAAAATTGGACCTTCTGAGTTTTCAAACCGCCCTGCGGGTCATTTTGCGCTTGGCCGACTTGACCAGCTGGGGCGAATTCGTTGCAACGGAGCAATGATGAATCTCTCCCAGATGAAACTCTGCAGCAGTGCCTTGATTCAAGTGATAGATGTTGATATTGACTTATAGGCTTATAGGTTATCTTATATCTTCGATTGGTTGGATATGTAAGTTATGGGAGGTGTATGAGTGTGCATCACTATTGGTTGATTCATATCGATAATCATCGATTGTTGTTGCTTATCGGAGATGCTGGGAAAGGAAACAACCTAGCTCTATGTCAGCGTGTCATGTACATGAATGATGAACCAAATTTTTGCCCTCATTGTGAATGCGCCTACATTTGTGTCAGATAAACCTTGTGATTGTAGTCGATCCACATATTGGACGTTAAATTCAGTTACCACCTATCCATGCATCAATTCTTGTTAATCATTCAGGTGTCATTCTCCATTAAAATCCATCCCTTTTGTTCATGAATCTTCGAGCCTGAGCTTTCAGGGTGCACAGTGTGTTTCTTCACTGGGCATTCACCACTGCTCAACTGCACCATGATGCGCCGTGATGCACCCGACCTGAAGGGTCACTGCAGGACTTGTGGCACATGCACCACGTTGCCACACCTTTCAACACTCGACATGTGCAGAGCTCCAGTGGCTTCTGCTTGAACTCCAGAGCGAAGAAACAAGCAGGAGCTCGATGGAGCTCGGAGTTCAGACGAAAAAGCTCAGACCTGCTGCAGTTGGGTGAGACATTCAGAACTTGTAAAACTTGTCGTTTTGCATGAATAAAGTTTATAACATCTCATATTACTTGTTCATGAAAAGATTTCACTCGTTTCAAAAGAAATAAGATAGTCTAGATATTAATTCATTTATGAAGTTTATCTACATTGGAATATTGAAATGAAAATGAATGAATTTGTTTTTCAATATTGAGCGGAGCTGTTCTATGGCTGCATTACATCCCGCAAAGAGGGATCACTACTCATCACGATGAAATTTTGATGACCAACTGACCCACACCTATTTTTACAACTACTTTATGATCATTATTTGCCGGGTCATGGCTAATCTTTTGCCACTAAATTTACAATGCATTGATTATTGTTGATGATCACTGATCACTATTGATCACTATCATTGGTTATGCAACAACAATCAGCCTTGGAACCCATCCTTTCATCGTCCACGACCCCGTGCTCCGATGAAAAATCATGGCAGCTCGCCAGGAACGGGTGACCAAGGAGCCAGGCAAAATGGAGCCGCTTTTCATTGGCAGGAAATTCTTCAGCCTTGGACTTCGATGGGAACTCTGAAGGATGACCAAGAATGGGATCATAACCTGCACAAGTTAGTACCAATATGTGTTGATACTGACAGGCTTTGTATGGTGATAGTCCATCACGGGAATCAGGAGCAGTCATTCTGGTGTATTTTTCCTGGCTCACATGCCAGCAGTTTCCAATCCACCAGCCTTTGTTGATGCGCTCCAGGGCTAATGTAAGTTTGTTGGCCTAGTGATTCAACAGTCATGATACCTGTTGGATGATGGTGACAAATGATGTGACCAATAACAAGCATGAACAGATTGATAGTCACCGATGTCCTGGGTTTGACTTTGGAGGTTGCATAAACCGCTATCAGGAAACTGGGCAAAATGTTCTTTGCATAAGTTCCTACAAGTTCCGCCGTACATTTTGGGCGTTCATTTGCAAGTCTTTGCTGAGAGCACTGCTTTTGATTACTTCTTCATTTTTGCGTCCTGAATTGCTCATTACTTCTCCGCTTCCTCATTACTGATAGCATTTCATGATTTCTTTTAGCTCATTCTGCTCATGACTTTGCTTCCGCTCTTTCTTTAGCTTCCTCATCTCATGAAATGCTTCTCTTGACTACTTTGCTCTTCACATCACTTTGCTTCCTCATTGCTTCTCTTGTTTTCCAATGCGTCACATGTTCTGCCTAGCGATGTCAGCCAGCTGAGGCTCTCATGGGGACAAGAGAGCCATGTTCGAATGCTCCGACAGAGATGTGAGAAGTACACTACTTGGATATATGGATATACCATATGTGACATATGTGATTGTATTAGCTATATTAGTTAGAATTCTACTTCATCATGTGTCCCACTTAGTTAGTTGTAGACCGTAACACCCAGCTTACATGTGATCACGCAGCAGACTTTACTCACTGACTAGGATAAACGCTTTCGTGCGAGTGGACCGTCAAGAAGTGTTATGCCATGACATTTGTCGACCATGCATCATAATTGGTTGCTGAAGATAGACACAAGAAGAAGCACAAATGACTAACGACAAATATGACAACAAAACCCAAACTTGTACACAATTGAAAACATTTGATTCAGTTCAAATACATCATAAGGCTAACGTTGCCAAAACTTCTGCCCTGGTTGGACCCTCCTTGGATCCTCTTCGCATGGAGCACGCGCCATGGGCGTCGCGCTAAACCCATGGGCTCCAGCAGCTCCAAAGGGCGAGTGGCAGATTATGCACCGAAGGACAGTGGAAAGGGAGAAACTACGAGAAAAAAAATGAAGAAAGAAAAAGAAAGAAAAAGAAAGGGAGAATTACTCCCGTGAACTTCATAGAGATGAACTTTGAATTTGGGTTACACAAGTTAAAGAAGGTTGAAGAGAAAGGTTTATGTGTAAACGGAGGAATGCAATTTGGGACAAGAATCTTCGATGATCGTTGCACTTTATTGAAGAACAAGGGTTGAGGGTCCTGGTGTGGCAAGATGCCAGTGCCAGTTCCTCCAATCCCAACATCAATGATGGCACTGGCATCCTCAGTGGCAATCTGCTTACGATGACTGGATCTGTGGTGCAAAGGAGGTGCAGTTGAGCAGAATCTAGTAGATACTAAGAGAAAAACTAATCGACAAAATTCAGTAGAGCTCGGTTTTTTCAACTAATGCAGCTAAGTGGGGGACACTAGTCTATAATGACAAGAGCTGAGCAGAGTACTTCAGGGTTTCCCTATTTGCTTACTTCATGGTCGGTGAACGATCCCTAGTTCCATTCCCAGATGGGTAAAATCAATGAAGCTATTTCAAATGGTTGCACAGTCAACAGTCCGATGAAATATGTTAAAGCTTTTTGGCCTCAAATAAAATCACTTATAATATCTTATATATGATTTTATATTAGAATCTTATATGATCTTCTATGATCTTTCATACGTTTCTTATATGGTACAAAGCTCAAAGTGCAGTTCTCTCGACGCACAACTTGGAGTACATCCTTCGGTTCCCCGTGAGGACGCGGAAGCGGCCCCTGAAGTCCTCCGAGTGCGAGCAGACCACGAGCTGCGAGTGGAGGAGGAGATCCGAAGAAGAAGAAGAAGAAGAAAGAAAAGAGAAGAAAAAAGAGATAGTAAATAGATATAAGAGAGAAGAGAGAAGAGAATAAATAGATGTAAATAGAACCAAGAACGTAATAATAAGAAACGGAAAGTGAGAACGAACTGATTATTCCACATGAAAGAAGAAGACCTCAAGTAGTTCAGTAGTACATTCAACGTCAATTGGTGAAGTGATTTTGGAATTGAGTTGTCAACCCACAAGATCTCACAAGTGAATTCTGCGGTATTTGTTTGCAATTCGCACACGAATATACGGTTGCTTATTGGGTTTGATGGCCGGCCAACACCATGAACAACCCAAAAAACGGTGCTGACTTTAGGGTGCGGCAACGTACCGCGTCCAATGAGCAGAAAGGATGTTTAACTAGTTGTGTTGTGTTGGGGTGTTGGGATGACCCCTTACCTGTTTAGCCGGGGGTCGATCGCAAGCTGGTTGACGAAATTCTGCTCACTCCAAGCCGGTAGGCAATTCTTTTGCGACCCCTGGGCTTTGACTATGCTCATTTTGAAAACAGCCGGCTGGGCTGGGGTTCCCCTATGCAAACATACATGCAGAATCACGCATACGGATGAATGTCAACCAGCTATTTTTGCAACAGCTGAACACGCCAATGTTTGCTGTTCTGGATCTCCTGCTAGTCCTACCTTGGTTGGGATGGTTGTTTTCGAGTTGGATGACGAGGTCACAGGTTGATGCGTTGTTTCTCACTTGTGGGGCTGATTGACACGGCAACGTAGGAAGTGTTCAATGAACATGGTTCATCATGGTTCAATGTAGTTCAAACGTGTTTAAAAACCTGGGCTCTTCATAGGAACACCATGGAACACGCCGCAAACAGTCGTTGGAATTCCATGATGACTTCTGTCAGGAGGATGAGCCTAGCCTCCTGGGCATGACTAGGTGCGGCGTGGGACGCAGCCCTGTTTTAATCCTTGGAGCTTGCGGAGGTCTGTTCAATATGTGCATGTTTGTTTGCACAGTGTCATCGTTTGTAAACTTTGTTTGTTTCTACATAGATCGAGTTGACATCGGAGTCCACTGCAGATTGGAGCACTGGATGTTCAGCGTTCCCTTGCAATGCCAGGAAGAAACCGCGGGTCATTGACAGCTCTGCTCAGCAGCAGCGCCTTTGAGTTCGAGTTTGTCGATCACAATCATTCAAATCATTACATTCACTACGTTCATCATTGTTCATTTTTCATTCGAGCTTCTCATTCTTCCCGAGACGCTTGTTGATCTTTTTCTAGCCGGTAGTGAGTCAAGAAGTGCTTGATGGTGACAGTCGGCGTGTCATGGACTGCCCTTCATTGTTGACAATCCATCTCACTGGCACTGGATGGTCCACGGTGGCGGTGATATAACCAAGAGATAAACAACATGCAGACAAACTACTGGTACATAGAGAAGAGTGAAATCGGGAATTCCATTTCTACATTTAGCTTACACAGGTTCATGCTTGATGGTTGGTTCATCCCTCATAACCCCAAAATATCGATGGTTCATTGCCATGCAGACGCCTTTGCTGAGAATGATGAAGAAACATGAAGATAACAATAGATTACATATGAAGAGATATGAAGAGATAAATATTGATTCAGAATTTAGGATACAGAGACAATATCTATATAGAATTGATGAAAACATATAGATTCTTATTTATTCTCTTCTGATATTGAGAATCTATGACAAATATCCGATTTTTTCTCTTCGGATGTTGAGACAATGTCGAGGGGCCGCTGAGGCCTCAACGCATCGCAAAGCGTGGCGCTGGGCCTGCTGAGAATCTGCCCGCCGCACAACCGCTGCGGCCACGGCAGACAGAGAGACGTCAAGTGCAGGAGCGCAGCATAGCGCGCCACGAAGAAATTGGAAGAAGAAGAAGAGCAAGAATGAGGAAAAAGGAGAAGGAGGATGGAAGGAGGAGAAAGAGGAGGAGAAGGAGGAGAAGCACAATGATGAGGATGATGATGAGGAGGAGGAAGTACCAGCAACATCCAGCAACCAAATGATCAAGTTATATCAAGTTGCCGTGATCAGAAGATAAAAGTACAAGTCCCGCTAGTAGCCAAAGAGTTGTAGTCTTGGTCGCATGGTCGGGCCTGGTCTCGATCGTTTGAGTTTGCATCAAAGCAGCTGTGTTCTTTCCGAAATGTGCAAAGCATTTGCAAAGCATTTGCAAAGCATTTGCAATCCTCAAATGCATTTGATGTTTTCATTCCTCGGGTCACCAGAACAGGGATGCGATTGGGGCCCAGAATGTGGGCTGCGACAGGTGAACCTCACAGATCTGATCTTCACCGTGTGGATAGACACATTGGTTATCATTGGTTGCTGTTCACGTTGCGCATGGCATCGCATGGCATAGGAAGTGATTGAAGTGCTAAGCTTCGAGTCGCCTCCCATAGCGACCTCCCAGGAGTCCCTTTCTCCCACAGTTCCCACACGAGTTCAAGTGCAGCCCCAGCCCCAAAGGGGGCCCCAAGTGGCTTCGCGAACTGCCCAAGCTTTGGCCGCTTTCGCGCTGCCTTCAGTGGACTTTCCCACGGTCGATGTGACTTGGGCGGTGGGCCGGTTCAACAAGTGACCAACTTGGGGAGGACTGCTGTCTGTCAAGCTGGTGTGATGTGTTGACATTTCCCGGTGTTTCTTTATTGGCCATTGTTCGCTTCAACAACCACGAACCATCAACCAACAGCGAACAACTAAAGACTAGAGAAGACTAGAGACTTCACCATGGACAAGAAGCAACTTGCGAAGCTTTCCACTGTTCCCAACCCATGGGCTTCAAGGTGAGCATCAGCAGCCGAAAGATTCTAGCCCACTGGGTGCGCTTGGGGAGACAAGTTCTGAAAGAAGCTCGGAGTTGGGGAGAGCAGGGCTGTGATGTTGAAAGATGCCTGTTTCATGTCCGGCCTTGTTTGTATGGTCTATCTCCGGAAAGACCTGGGCATGCATAACCTCCCATGGCCGATCTTAGGCACAGAAAACCGAGCATGCCTAAGCTTCAATGGCCTAGGCAGAAAACCTTAACTTGCCTATCTTAGGAAAATGGGGCGTGCCTGTCAGTTACAACCGCGGTTCCATCATGCTCCATTCAGAGTCCCTGAAGTACAAAGCTATCATTGCCCCCTTGCATTTTCAGTGCGTGAAGCACACACCGAGTTGTTCTTTGCACATAAAATTTCTGTTGTTGAGTCCTCAGTGTTGCGGTTGGCGAAGGATTGACAGATCAGCAACTGTACAGGTTCAGTTTAACGCCTCTATGCTTTCGATTTGGAGAGCGACTGGTTGGTTCTTGCCTGGAATATGTTTTCATAGGTTGCCATGATGAAGACTTTGGACACGCAGCTTGTTTGGCGAGATCAGAGCAAGCCAAGAAAGTATTTTGAGGTTTCCAAAGTTTCACACCATTAGGCAGCCAATATCAGCCAATGGTGCCAGTCTTTGCTGAATTGGTCCACTGAACTCATTTGAGAGACTGTGATCCGCTTGACACTGGACATTAGCCCAGCAGGATGATTGCGACATTCCTTGATTTGTGACTTTCGCATTCATTTTGCAGTGTATTTGCCCCGAGGAAAAAATGGGGCAAGTGAAGAAGAAGGAGAAACCCAAAAAGAAAGTGCGCGTGGATAAGCTGGTGGACATGTTTTTGGAGAGCCAGGACCGCCCCAACAGATGGCCAAACGTTTGTTGTAGCTTACATTCGCTGACAACCCAACATCAATGGATAGGCCAATTCTGAAGATCGTCGCCCCAGCAATTGAAAATGCCTACTGTATTTGATTCACATCAGAGGCATCAAGTCATACCATGAATCGTCGCAGCGTCCGCGCATCAGCAAGCTAATTGGTATCGCTATTACTGCTGCAACTGGGATCATCACAGACGTTGATTGTGATCTTAGCTTTGCCATAAGTACAAATTTGTATCTATAAATTCAGTTCTTCCATTTCTATAGATTTCTTACATGTTTGGTTTGCTGTGTTGATCTTTACAGTCCTGGGGGTCTGGACAGGAAGAGTTGGAGCGGATGTGCTTGGAAGATCCCGAGGAATTGATCCATTGCCAGATCGAACTCCTCACAAGGCAGGCAACTCCTCAGGTCCCGAAGCAACACGTCACTTGCAGCGCAAGACCACGTGAGTTTCCCACGGCTTCAAGCGATTCAACACATGTCGATGTGCCAGGCGCATCAGAGACCTGGAGGACGAACTGCTGCGACAGTTCCGTTCTGCGGAGAAAGCGAAGGCAGCAGCTGAAGCCGAAGCCGAAGCGAAACGAGCTGCGGAACGAGCTGCTGAACTCGCTAGACTTGCACAGGCAGAGGAACTGAAAGATTTGTGCATTTGAAAATTTATGAAGATCTTATGAAGTTTATAGATTTAACATATTTTAACATGTACTGAAAATAGATATTTCATAGATGTATAGAATTAATATAGAATGTGTATGTTACGCAGTATACAAGAGCATGTTTACAGGAACGCCTTTGTATATATGACATATTCTGTAGAGCAGTACGTGACGTCACATTTCCTGAATTTTCCTCACATCTCAGGTGCCAAAGAAGAGCGCAGTGCAACAAGCACGTGAAGCTCGAGCACAAGAAGATCTGCAAATCATGGATTGGGACACGGTCTTTGATAGGGCAGTGCCTGGGCTGCAGCGACCTCAGAGGGTGCTGTGGCTTTTCATTTGATGCAATTCTTCTGTACAAGGTGAAATTCATTGTCGCTGGTTTGGTTCAAGTGATGTCAGTTGTTTTCAATCTAGGGGTCTTCGGGTTCAAGTGTGTGAGATAAGTTTCAGTGTGTCTTACATTCAGCTGAAGGACTAGGTCTGGAAGGTTCAAGGTCGGAAAGCAGAGAAACTCTGGTGCTGTCATTACATGCAGTGAAAAACCATACGATGATTACCTTACAAAAACGGTCAAGAGACTAAGTGTTGATTCCAATCTAAAGGCTTTTAGTGACTCCAGGGTTAAGTGTACTGGAAGGAAGTGTTACGGCAAGGTCCATTTTCACTAGCTTTCGGTCACCTGGCAGTGAATGCTGCTGGTGGAACCGCATAAAACGACATGTAGCACAAAAAAAGGGGTGTGAAATACTACCGGGACTGCTTCAGGGATTTTTCAACTGGAAAAACAAAGGCTTGCAAGTATGATGATGTACAGTACCATTTTTTAGACTTGATTATTGACTGATTGGAGCATCCACAAATGATGTACCCCCTGTAATGACTGTTGCCCTGCTAAAATGATCGTTGATGGTGGAGGGTACCCAATGATGGAACATGTGGAATCATTCCTGTTGAAGATCTCAGGTTGCCAAAAGGGAACACTGGAAAAAGAACCGTGGACAGCAGGAAGACATAGCTCACCAGCAGTGGCGAAAGAATCTTGGCAAACCTGCATGCGTTCTCAAGAGAACTTCTCATATGTGTTAGTAGCTGCTTCACAAGTTCTCAACGGTGCCTTTGTCTTCCGAGGAAAGCGGTGATGCGCCAACCGACTTTGGCGAGTGAAGACGCAAAGGTCAGTGGCCTCAGTTGCTTCGGTGACAGGTGACAGCACGTGAAAGTCGGATGCACTGCTTCCCTGCTGACGTTTGATTTCTAGATACGTAGACGTGTCGTAATTCGATAGTTGCGGTAGATTTCTATAGACATTCAGAAGTAGAATGTGAACTGTGAAAACAGTACGGATTTACTGATTTACCCATGAACTGCCAGACCCTGCTGAATTAGATGACAATCAGTGTAGCTGGAAAGACCCGAGGAACAAGATGTACAACTTGATTTGTTGAGGAAACATCATGGTTAGACATCTAGTTCTTTTCCGTTTTATCACAGATCAATCGCTCTTCGACCGGCAGTCGGAAAGCACTTGGTGGAGCCAGATTCATGTGCATCAAAACCACCTGAACATGTCACCCAAGAGGGCAGCAAGCTGTAAACATTCCGACAATTCAGTCACTCAGAGGACTATAAGAGGACGTTACATAGAGCGAAACTTAGCCAAGTGTTGTAATTGGTGTTACTTACTTCTTCCCAGTGAACACATTAAGATCCGCCAACATCAAACAACCCAACCAACATCAAGCAGCATTAACCAACGGCTCAGTCATGGGTTGACCAATTCCCCCTGCACAGCTCAAGGCAGGAAAATCCCAAGTTGCAGAACAACTGAGCAGCTTGGACGTCCTGGGTAACCAACAAGATCAACATATGAAACATCAGGGGAAAAACATATTTTCATCAATTTGTGTTTGTATTAGACAGACTACGAAACAGTTTGAAGAACATTAGATGCTGGGGATATGGGATATCATGGATGAATATGGTTGGACAAGCTGGGCATGATGGTTGACTGGGATGGGTCAGTAGCTGGTTCAATGGTGATGCTTGTTGTTTACCAATAGTCGGGATTATAGGTTGAAAGATGCTGAAAGTTCGGATTTTGTCACCATGGCGATTGAGGGTCAATCTACGACGAACTGCTAGTTCGAACCATGGGTTCTAAGAATACCTGGCTGAGTCACTGAATGGGTTGAACCGTATGACACTTGTTCCTTCCCAACTGGTCATCACTGGTCCTATGCGAGATGCCCACCCCGTGGAAATTTGGTGTTCGATTGTTGCTCCATCATTTCAAGTGGTTCATTCCATTTCATTTGTATTTCTCATTCTTGTGTGGCAGTTTGTATTGCTGCCATTCAAGATACCCCTCAGCCAATTGTCTAGCAACTCTCAGTGTGAGATGGTATCAGTGATGGGACAGGCTTCAAGCCATTCATTTACATCAGTTCATTCTCTTGGGAGACTTTCTTCTCCTTACCTTCTCTTTACTTCTCCCCTTGAAGCATTGCGCGATGGATGCCATAGGGACAAGACAGGACACGTTTGCCAATCCAGGGCGCTTTTTCCAAAGTCTTTCGTAGCAACTGGATTTGTTTTCTGTCGATGGCTCCGATGCTGATGCTGATGCTGGAGGTAGCTACTTTTTGCGAATAATCAGTAATTGAGACCAGCAACGAATAGCGAAAATATCGCCCACGGCAATGGACACATGGGATGGCTTCATAGATGTTTGATATTGATACTGATATTGATGACGATGACGATGACGATGACGATGACGATGACGATGATGATGATGAAGATGAAGATGAAGATGAGGATGATATGATGATGATGATGATGATGATGATGATGATGATGATGATGATGATGATGATGATGATGATGATGATGATGATGATGATGATGCTGGTGGTGGTGATGATGATGATGATGCTGTTGATGAGGAGGAGGAGGAGGATGATCATGATCATGATCATGATCATGATCATGATGATGGTGATGGTGATGGTGATGGTGATGGTGACGGTGGTGGTGGTGATGGTGGTGATGATCAGCATGATGATCATGATGATCATGATGATCATGATGATCGTGATGACGGTGATGATGATATGATGATCACGATGATGATCGTGATCGTGATGATGATGATGATGATGAGGAGGATGAGGATGAGGCTGATGATGATAAGATGATGATGATGATGATGATGATGATGATGATGATGATGATGATGATGATGATGATGATGATGATGATGGTGATGGTGATGGTGATGGTGCTGGTGGTGGTGGTGGTGATGGTGGTGGTGGTGATGATCAGCATGATGATCATGATGAT